>JBBJLR010000034.1:1906096-1920404 GCA_037577145.1 Brachypetersius gabonensis
ACACACACACACACACACACACACACACACACACACACACACACACACACACACACACACACACACACACAACAATTTTATAATAGCTGCAAAAGTATAAAGCATTTAAATAACTGAGATGAATAAAGAATCGGCCCTGTGTCAGTAATTTGATGAACCACATTTTGCTTTAATTGCAGCTTTGAGTCCGTTTGGATACTCCACCAACTTCACACATTGTTTAATATTTTCTCAGTTGTGAACTGTTCAAGTTCAGTCAGACTGCAATCTTCAAGTCACTCCACACATTTTCAAAAGCGTTTATGACTGAGCTCTGTTTAGCTACACAAGGACATTTACCATTTCCTCCTTCAGCAACTGTGCGGTCAGTTTGTGTGCTTTCGTTCACTGTCTTGTTGGAAAATGAACCTTCTTCCTATTGACTTTCTGGCAGAGGGCAGCAGGTTTTTTGGGTATTTTGTGTTCTTTAGATGGTGTTCTCTGTATTAGCCTTACACAAGATTCACAGTGACCAGCCATGATATCCATCCATCTCAGCAATAATGATTTTTTATGTTTCCATTGTTTCCCTTGCATTGAGTAAATATAGGTGGAAAAATGTTTTGTGAAATTCTATTTTATACTCACTGTATACCACCAAAATATGTAAAATTAAACAAATTTAAAGTTTATTAATATATTTCTATCACTTCTGTATTCTTTTTATCTAAGTAATAACTTCGACATGAGTTCTGTCTGAAGCTCCTCAAAAATGTCAAGACTGAAAAGCTACTTTAAATTCAACTCAAGGTGAATTTGTCGTTATTGATAATGTTTTCAAAAATGAGAAATGATTTCCATCCTGCCTTTGAAATGAAAAAAGCCATTGGGATTCATTTTAGACATTTTAGACCCAACATATCCATGACAACTGAGCAAATATGAAACAAAATTCAGATGGATACACATTCATTTATTAATTTCACGTTGATCACATTCATATACAGTCAATATCATATTAATATACCTTATGCAGAATATATTCTGAGTACTTTAAGTGTGGATTTTTGATGATTTTCAAAAAAGTACATAGCTTTTAAGCTAAATGTATTTGCAAACTTTTCCAAGCAATCTTCTCGCACCAATCAATGGATACAGATCAATGACGATTCATGATGTACATAATAACTATTGTAATGAGCGGTAATGAGAGCGGTCTAGGCAGGTATTGCAGAACTGTCAGATGGCTCTGGACAACAGCCTTAAAATGTATAAAAATACTCTGTAATCTAACAACACATATAACATTAGAACAGTAATCATCACATTAAAATTTAGCTAAAATATGTATAGTGGTATGCAAAAAATACTGTAAATTTCAGAGACACAAAAAATTAAACCACTATACTGAATTATGCATCAGGTAAGCCATATGTATTGCTGTAAATATGGCTTGCGTCTTGTGTTTTAATTTGAACACACTACATATAATTTTCATATAATTTAAACTGTAACTGTACTTTGTTTAGATAGTTGTGTAGGCAAAGTCTGGACTCTTCAATCAAAGTCTGGAGTTTTCATCAATGTCAGGGAAGTTCCACGCACAATATCCATCCTCGGCACACTGCTGGCATTGTTTGTAAAACAGAAGTTGGAAGAGGTTATGAAATTTAACCCTAAACTGCCAAGGAGTTCTCCTGGACTCTTCTCCAAGAGTCCAACAGAACAGAACAAATTTTCCATGCCATAAATTCTTTAATTTTTTTAATTGTCTGACAGTAATGCAGGTAAGTTGCTTCCCACATAACCATTGGAAGAGAGTAAAGGTGTGATTGCCTGCCACTGTAAAAGCTATGGAACATGGTAGTCAGTTGTGTACCTGGAATTTTATGAATTACAGAGTAACTAATGCCAAACTTACCTTTAACAAAAAACCCACACTGTAGTTTACTGGTTTACACATTATGGCTATGTAACACTGGTGTTCGTATGTGGACTAAATAATTAAGTTGTAGCTATCCATGTAAAAAGTTTAGTAAAATAAAAGGACCTCCATGAGACAGTCTCAAGCATAGCACCACCACCCAACTCTCACTGTATGGAATCTACACTCAGCCAGATGATGTTTCACATGCAGGTCATATTATATTACTAATACTAGAGGCTGTCCAATACCAGGACATTGAACGGTCATCGAGTTTGTATGTAACATATGTGTGTGTGTGTGTGTGTGTGTGTGTTTTATCTCATTAGTTTGGTTTAAAGGTTTAACCCCTGTGTTCAGTGGCCACATTTGCTTCTCACACCAAGCTCCAGTTCGTAGGCACGTTAGCATTTTCTTCCCCCCTCCCACACTTTTGTCCTAAGAGGGCAATTAAGGAAACAAACGTTTTCCCCCAGATTAGACAGCTGGCAGCTTTGCATGCTAATGTAATGCCAAGTGGTTACAAATAGTGAGTACTCTAATTACAGGCACTGTTTTCAATCAGAAATTGCTCAATTTCCCAGGATGAAGCTTCTGTGGCAGGGGGAAAACTACATAACCTGACAGAGGCCAGAGACAGTCATCATTGCTTGTGTGTGCATATGCGGAGATGAGTGAGGAAGAATACGGGCAGAGGTAGAAGTCTGAGAGGCACTGACATGTCCTTAGCCCACACTGTATGTGCATTGACTGCAGTTTGTAGCACTACAATTACCTACCCCTCATTCTCTAGCCAGCTGCTTAAACGTATGACACATATGCAACACGGTGTTCCAGAATCAGCTGGATATCAAACGCCTTCAGCCAAGCAATTTAACACAATTACTCTTCTGTCACTGCCAATAATAAAACGGCAGCTATTACAAATGTATGCTGACCGCCAAACAATAGCAGAGATGAGGAAAGCTTTGTGTCATTATTCATATTTTCTTCCTTTATGAGACGTAGAAATGAGAAGCAGCCGCTAAAGCGTGGCTGGGTTGGTGTTGGAGGACATATGTTAGGTTGACTACTGACTGCAGCAGAAAAGTGCAGTGACAAGGGCATCAGTGAAAAGAATCCAGAGAATCCAGACTGGTGCCAAACCTTATAGCTTATAACAGAATGCACAGTCCGATAGCAAAGGACACCAAAATACAGCCATCTAAATGGAAAGTGTAGCCGCATAGTATTATAAGTGTCTTCAGTCTCTCATAGCAAAAGACAGCAGTGGCTCTGGTCCTCTGGATCTCCAGCTGCCCTGTCAATGGTAAACAAGAATGCCAGGATGGGGTTTACAAGAAGCTATTTTAAGAAACTGGAAGCGATATTCAAACAGGACAGCACAAATTTTCTAACAGTTACACAGTACTAAGATCATCATATAGAAGGAATAGTCACTTTAACAGTTAAGATCATCTCACCGCTAGGGACATTTCAGAGACCTTACTTAGGTTGAGCTTTTTTGGTTGACATTTCCCATTAGATCAAACCCTTTGACCTATGAAGCTGCATGGGCGAAGGTCTGCAGAGATGCTATCTTTGTTGCATCTCTGCAGTGGTTTTCACTTGAGCGCTCCTGATGGTGCATGACAAAACCTTTCAGCAGGACAGGCAAAGGAGGAACGCCCCTAAACTCTAGATTAGATACCATTTGTTCATGTTGCTCCTACACCCTTGAGCCTGCAAAGAAAACAAGCTGAGTTAATGGCAGATAAAATAATTTTAGTAGGAGGAAGAGGGGGAGAAAAATGACTTCAAAGATGGATTTGCACAAAATTGTTCTTTTTATTATACTTAACAGTAATGATACACATGTATCTGGTAACCTTTTAACAGTATTACATATTCCCAGCTGAGTCATTCATTACTATGGCAGCACAAATAGAAGGTTAAGCACAGCCATCCATCTGGTGAGTGAGTGTGTGTGAGCATGTGTGTGTGTTGAGAGCACCCAGCCTGTGTGTCACGAGGGAGCACCTAGACCCCGAAGGTTCTAGGCAGGACTGTTGAAGCATTTAATGTGTTATTTTCCACAAGACTCATTTGTGGCTGATCCCATGCTTTCGATAAATAAGCTTTCAGGAAACAAAGGCAAATTACTACAGAGCGCAATCAAAGGCACGCTAATTCTGATCTACTATCAAATGCTGTATTTGCAAAATAAAAGCCCTGTGTCTCTCACATCTGGCTGACAGGGGGAACGCATGGCCCTTTTATATGTCAGCAGCTATTAGCTGTACATTTGTGCTAAATGACAGCACATCAAGTGTGAAATAGAAAATAATGTAGAGACCATAAACAACGTAAACCAGACTGAAATGTAGGTCCATGCAGATACACTCTTAAAATTTAAGGTTCCCAAAGAGTTAGATCATGTGTAGGTTCTTTTATTTTTTTTAAATATCCTCCTCTTTAGCACATCTGATATAAAGGGTAAATCAAATATAAAACCATATTGAACTAGGCTTAACAATTTACAGTAATAGACATGTAGGGCAGTTCAATTGCCAATAATTATAATTATGATGTGTGCTGGCATGAACTACCACAATGCAAGTAGTGCACTTATATTAAGGTGGGGTGATAGGTGGGGACTGCACTCCATACATATTGTAGCTATATCACTACCAACAAAAATTACACACTGGCTTGTGGACTTCACCCCATACAGACCATCAGAGCCATACTGATCAACTTCATGTTTAGTGTTTTTTTTCTTTCTATCGCATTTAAACATTTCACCTTTTGTTTTAATTAAACCTGGGATGTTTTGTGGGTTTTTTTCTGTCATTTCAAACAGTGTTCTTAGTTTTATTTCACCATTTACTTTAACAGAGACAAACATTAACTCTAGAACAGTTACAGTTTACAGGAACACACTGCAAATTCAACAGTAAACTTAAATGGTTCAATTCTTATATTTTTTCATGTATTTAATTTTTTCCCCTGAGATCACGTCATGTTTTTTAAGAGGAGTTATTGAAAATAAAACTTTTTGTGTAGTTAAAACATTTTTATCTTGACAATTCCCAACATTTCTATTATTCCTTAACATTACTAAGGCTGTTTTATGTAACTGACTTCTGTCCAGACTGACTGTCCTGCATTGGGCCTTATTCAGAAAACAATGCAGGCTGAAATGCTCCTTGTAACTGTGTCATGAACAAAGATGTAGGCTGTAGAGGCAGATATATGTAAATTAACAGTTTTTTGTGATTTCATTGCAAGACTGGAATAAAATGCACTGTTCTTGCATTTTAGTTTTCATATGTATAAACTGAACAGTGAACAGTACACACTTCAACAGTGCTACTCTTTAAATAAACAAGGACATTCTTGAATTTTTACTTGAATTGCACCATTAAAGAACTTTCATCAGCTCCCAGAAGTAAAAATACAAAAATATTCTGTTTCAAAAAAACAAAATGTTATTGTGAATTGTATTCTAATTTACTATAAAAAAAACCCCAGCAACTTAAAGCATAGGTGTCAGAGCGACAAAATATCTAAGCATTCAGCTTCAATAGATATATGTACATTAACATTTAAATTAGTTTAATAAATAAATGACAGTGAAATTCAAACCTAGCTTCTGGTGTTTCCTTATCAGGAATACTGTGGTGGCTGCTGAGACTAACTGTAAGCACCTTATGTTTTTTTTCTGTGAAATAAAGGGATTGTACAGTCTATGCCTTCACGTTCTGGGCCGGTGATTATTCAATAAGATTTAACACTTGAGTAGCACTTGGCGTATTTAGTTTGCCACCATCGTGTTACCTACGGTGGGCCACTGCTCTCCATCCTGTACGCCCTAAACCTCCTCTCCTATCTTTAGAAGCCAATAAAGTCAGCTATGGGCCATATACACGCTAATAAAAATGTAAACTTGTGGATAGGTTATTGGTTACTGACTGGTGTGGGGGGTGTGAGAAGGAGAAATATAGAGAGAGAGGCAGAGAGAGAGGGACAGAGAGAGAGAGAGGGGACGGAGAGAGTGTTAGCGTCGCTGTCTTTGTCAGATGCTTCTTTGCGAGAGCGGTGGAACACACTCCTGAGCCTCCTGGTTGGATTTGTTGGAATGTGTGAGAGGGAAGATTTTAGCGCCATGAGCCCAGCGCCAGAGAGCCGCAGACTTCATGCCATCTGTCTCCCCCTTCGCTCCTCCACTTGCCAAACTTGCCTTTTTTTCTTCCTTCTCCCTCTCTTTCACTCTCTCATTGCATCCCCCTTTTATCCCTCTTCACAGGACTAAGGAACATAGAGGGATCAAGCTGTAGACTGGGGGGCTTGGGAAGTTGAAGAGTTTCATAGAGACATGAGAAATCCCTTGGAGTTGTTCATTTTGATTAGTGGCCCAAGAAAAGACGTTTAATTAGACTGCATTAGCCTGCTAAGTGTACTGACAGCTGCATGAAAATAATTGCCTGTCCTTTCACCATATGACCAACATTTGGGAGAACAGGACTGCTGTATTAATATGGGATATGTTGTATGGCTAATTTAGCCATTCTGTAATAATTGCCCATTTAATAAAAAAAAATGAAATTCATATGAAAGAGCTGGAAAATTTGGTTTGCATGCTTATTGTCCCTTGCGAAAAGAATTACTTTATTTTGTATTACATGCAAAAGTACCGACAAAATAAGTCTAGACTTATAAGTCTATACATAAGCCATCAATCAGTATACAACATATACAGAGATCATAGACCCATCCTCAAACGAAGCAAACAAAGTCTTGTGCTGGTCTGAAAATGTCCCTCTGCATCTGGTAGTTTCTGTAAAAGAAAATTACATTATTATATTGAACATGACACACAGAATAAGCAAAGGAAACATTGTCTGCTCACCCATGTCTAAACATGTGGGATCAATGTCGCTTCATTAAAACCAAACCAGATTCCCTCATCAGATGAGGGCGAGTGCAGGGAGGGGATTGACCTCTGGCCCTCTCTCCATGTGGGTTGACCGTGCCAGGTCTGGAGCGGACCTCACGCCTCCCAGGTCCCACACAACTTGCTGAAATATAGAGGAGGTGGCGGTGGTCCGTGTGGGCCTGGCGTTCCATGACCCGCACTGAGCACCAGGTGGCCGCGTGGCAGACAGGGGGCCTTTGATGGCGACCCTTGGTCATTCTGCTTGGACGCCTCCTGCCACTGATCTGGCCTGCCGCGGCGAGGAGGGGAGCCTGTGTGCCCCCGGTGTGGCCCAAGATGAAGCGCTGGCTGGGGAATGGGCCGGAGGACATCTGACCTCTCAGAGTGGCCAGACCAGTCTGCAGAAGCCAGGCTGGAGCAGTCAGATCATGGCAGGCAGACATGAGCAGACTGCTGGGCCAGAAGGGCAGGAAGTGCTAAAACCTCTCTGCAGCCAGTGATGCTGCCTATGTTACACAATGTCATCGTGTGCTGGATTTGATACATGCTTGCAGATCAAACTGCCAAAAGAGGGTTCTTTGAAAGACTTCATGGAAAAAAACATACATCCAAGCCAAAATCATTTAGGAATCACAGCTTAACATATTCAGTCAAGGTTTGATATACAGTAACTACATTAAAACAATGTACAACAACATTAGAAAGATTTAAATGAATAAGAAACAGACCAAAGAGAGATTAAATAAAGCAGGTAGTTCTTAATGCACACTGCTGTGTTGCAGAATATGTAATATACACAAAGATCAACCAAACCTTCATAAAAATATTAGAAAAAGCATTCTATGGATACACATTGCTGGCTTTGGTACTGTTTGCTTGTCTTCATGTCGAAGTCAATGTCTCAGAGCATTATGCAAAGTTGATGGGAGCTCTTACTGCATGCTTTAATGAAGAAAGGGGATCAACTATTCCTTAATAAATTCAAGACATACTTACCTTTTAGACTTTGCAAACACTCATAGATAAAAATGTTATAGTAGACATTTTAGTGTGCATAGATCTTATCGAAATTGCAAACAGTTTGTATATGATCTTGACAAGAGACAAGCCAGAGGAGGAACTTTGGAAAAACTACTGTGAAAACTGTCCCTCAGTGGCCTTCATGCAACACACACACACACACACACACACACACACACACACACATACACGTATACATAAATTGTTTGTCTTGACATTGTAGGGTAATCCTATTTTTATTACAATGTCCCAGAAATATACAAAAACAAGGACACACACACACACACACAATGTACATAATCCTGATGCTCCCCCTGGTACTGATTCCAGAACTTGGAGGGGAGGCAGGTCTGAAATATATATAAAAAAACACACACTTACACACACACAAACACGATATGCCTTAAAGCATAAGCCTCCTCGGTTGTGCTGTTTGTAGTTCTTCAGCCCCTTTTCCCATCACCAAGACCCACTCTGGCATCATCTAGGTGTCTATATGCCCTCTAATCACAAGCCCACAAACAGACCCCTGATGACCTGCTTTAGAGACTGGAAGAGAGAGAGAGAGATAGCGAGACAGAGAGATAGAGAGACAGGGTGGAGTGGAGGAGAGAGAAGCAGTATCCACAGAGTCAGAGGAAGCCGCGGAGTGTTATTATTAATAAAGCATTAAAAAAGTGAGCACTTCAAAGCCCACAGGAGTCATGCTATCACACATGAAAGTAACATACTATGGCTTAATGTCTCCTAAGGCGTGTTATGGTGACGTGGCTTTGATTTGAAATGCATTGTGTAGCGAATGGATTTGCACGAATAGGAGAGCAAACGTGGTGTTGGCACAGACCATAATTTACAACCTGACCTTACGAGTTCTTCAAAGAACCAGTGAGTGAGGATATTTGGTGCTTACTGATGTGGGGAAACAGAAACACCACCGCACAAACAGCACCTGGATATGTTGCTTGCATGCGGCGATTGTTTGGTGGACAGTGTGCTAAAGGTTCTACACACAAAGCTGGCTTTAAAGACTGCCTATGAGTTTTGAACAATCATATCACAACCATTTATTTCACATGCTGCCTAAAAAAGAGTTCTTCAGTGTTTCTAAAAGCAGAACCATAACAACTCAAATAACCACTTCAAATTAAAATCGTTTTTAGTATTACATAAAATCCAGTTTATCCAGTGCCATGATGCAGCCTCTCACAGCTTATTAACACTATTAACTCATTATTTTAACATTAGGCTATATGTGACTATTGTTATCTCATGGCCTACTTTACTTCATTTTGGGCTACGTTCTACTACAAAAGATTCTCTGAAATTTAAGCCAGATTTGTTGCAGAATCTGTCTTGATTAACAGCTGATTAACGGTTTCAGCATTTTTAACTGGCGTAAGCCCAATACTAGGAATAAAAATACCATAAATATAGCAATACTGAAAGAGACCTAAATGTTTTTGCCTGCCATGTAATCTGTAATCTACCCATTAATCTGATTAGATGTGATTTCAAGATTAATTGATTGTTATTCAGAGGTGTGTACAGTAGTCAAAACTCAAATTACTGTATATCAGAAAGTACCTCTGAAAAAATAATTTCAGCAGAAGTGCTTAAAAAAAAAAAATAGAGAGAGAATCTTACAGAACTGCCTCACACAACACTGAGCATATGTCGGCACAGAATGTCACAAAGTTATAAAGAAATAAACATTCAAAAGTACCTAGTTACTAAATGTAAATTACCTGATTAAAATCATAAGTAAAAGCCTTATTGAAAAATATTGAAAATATGCGGTACAATTACAAATCCATCACAAATGTATTCTATAAGTATAAGTAACTGAGCAAATTGTTGCTGTTGTGACAAAACCTTGTTTCTCTTTTTATGTCATTCTTTATTTTGTGCTCAGTTTAAAACCTCCAGTTGCCCTTTACATTGCTTGAACATGATGAATGGACCAGCAGAAGTGGTGTAAAATTTCTTAGTATTCATAAGGTTACATGATACCTGTCACGCCCGGGATGTGCCGGGATGGGCAGGGAGTCATAGAAGCAGATTTTCACTCTTTCCTTTTCTTTATTATAAACAGAACACAAAGGAGGCACGGGACCAAAACTTAAATTAAAAACGCTATACCAACAGAAGCCAAACAGACGCATCTCAGGTACATCATGATAGAGAACCGACAAACAATGGAACACAAAGCAGGCTATTTATCATGTGAACTAAAATACAAAACACCTGAAACTGATAATATCTCATCCCCGGCCAGCCAGGGCACAGGGATGAGACCACACCCCCAGTCAAAATAAAAGTCTTTAATGAACAGTGGTCTCTGGCGGTCGCTGATTGGGGATGTGACAATAACTGCATAGGTCTTTCCAGATAACTGACATAAACATGTCATAAACCTATACCAAAAGAGTTTCTATTGAGTAAAAAAGTATAACATTGTTTATTGTATACAGTTTTTATGACATTTTCCATTCTAGGCAAGAGCAGTTTAACCAGGCCAAGAACAAATTGTGCAATCAAATGGTTCTTTGAGCATTCACAGTTATATTTAGATCTTTCTTTAATAAATAATCCCTGAAGATTTAACAGGTGCAAAATAACGATTTATAAAAGCTTATGTCAACAACCGTCAGTGGTTTATAACAATTTCTGGAGTGAAACTAATTAAAAAAGCTTTTATGACAAACAGCACTTGTTAGAAATGACCTTTATGCACATTAGTTCTTGTCAGTTGCTCTAAAATCATTCTGTAGATGTCATGTAGATGACAAATGCCATACTTCAGTAGAGAGCTACCATTGTATGTTGTACTGTTCATGTAATGCCTCGTGGAAGAATTTCTCTGGGTTCTTAACATGTCTAGAAGGAATTGCCTTTAGCATCAATCATCAAAAGATCGTACTGAGCAGCTAAAATTTTTGAAAAACTCTAACGTAATACTGCACTGAGAACCATAAACTAGCTTGCTTTAGTTTCAGCTATAGCAGATCGAGTCTCTGCTGCACTGTAGGCAGCTCTGACAGAGGATGTCTTAATCACTAAGGATAATCAGGCTTAGTTAGCCCCAGAATTATATGCGGAATTTTTCCACGATAGGGAAATGAAACCGGCGAAAGGTAATGACAGCGAGCTAGAGCAGAAACCTCTGTGCGTATTGGGCTGGCCTCTGCCCCACAATACAAATGTCATTTTTTTCCAATAGGGTAGGACAGCTGATTGACAATAGTGTAGAACTCACCTTAGTGTGTTGGAAACAAGATGTTTACAGACGGATTGGGGGTGGAAATTTTGTCTCACTTTGCTTCCACTGGCAAATTACACTCTTGGTGGTTCAAAAAATGTTGGGGTCCCTTAACAGATTTCACAGTTTTAAAAATAAAACGTGTGGCACAGACACTAAGATGAGCATAATAAAGCCCACTTTGAACCCAAAAGAGAGAATTGATGAATGCCACCCCACCCCCATGCCTTCTGTAGCATAATTGTTTTTAGAAAGTCACATACAGTCACTGTATATGCAGAGCTACTGAATCACATGCATGTTCCAAAGTCTGACTCTCTGCTTTGTGACAATATGGAGAACAAATAACAGATGGATTTAGTAATATATCAACATCTAATACATTCAGTGCTATGGAGTGTTCAGAGGCTTTCACATTAGATAGGTTCAAACTGAGAAACGTTTAGTCAAGTCACTCCAGATAATTGATGAGAGAGGTACAAAATATTGCCGCTGCAATTTTTTTCAGTCCATCCTTCTGTGACAAAGAAATGTTACAGTGTTTAATGACCCGATATAGTCTATTGCGCATATGGTGCTAAATGGAATTAAATTAACAATAAAACCATTTCGTATGTATTTGTATGTACACTGCAGATCCAGAGCCATTTTGTTTCCCTGTATAGTTGTATACCCTGTATACGGTGAAACGACAATAAAGTTCACTTTGACTTTATTTACAGAGAATAACAACACAAAGAGGCTTTTCTGTATTGTAAATTGCTGTTTAAATTGCACATATTCATTTATTGATGTCCTGCATTCTCTTGCACATTTGCACATCTCTGCAGCTAAACTACAGTCCTGGTCTAATACTGTACTCATCCTCAATGTAGCCACTGCCATTTGCACTATACACTGTCTTGTCCTCGTCTTGTTTAGGGGTATTGTTCCCTTGTTCTGTCCTGTTTTGCGCTTGTGTACTGTTCTCTTCTGCTCTCACTTGTGTGGCTGGTCCTGGAGGATCGTTGTTTCATTTTTACTATGTAGTGTGTATATGGTAGAAATGACAATAAAAATCTCTTTGACTTGACTTGAGGCTTCACTTAAATAATTTCCTAGGAGTCTGTAACAATAGCCTTGCATGTAAATTCATCTCCAGATCTGCCGACAACAGACCACAGCCCACAGATGTTGTTCTTGATAATCCTTCTTGTGTTTACGCATATAGTTGAAGGGGGCAGTTTATACTGCGGTGCACAGGACATTTTCAATTTATCCGGAAATATCATACAGGACAGCTCTGAGGGTGCCCCAGGACCCTGTAAATCCACTGCAGCTCCAATATTTGTATAGTAAGCTGCAGGTGTCCCAAGTTTCTTTGGAGACAAGTAGTCCTGGCTCTACGGAAGAACAGATAGCTTTTTTTGTGTTATGCTGAAGTGAAGAAGAAGGAAAATGGTTAAGCAGAGTGCAATCTATAGCAAGAACACAGGAGTGAATTATCGTAACACCACCACTGACACTAAAATCTACAGCGATGCATCCCAAAATAATAAGTGCCTGCCAATACCTGTTAAGTGATACCACAGATTTGAACCTCTTTTTCCACATCACTCTGTAGCCTTGTTCTCTAAAGCGTAATGTGCAATCTTAGCAAAAGCACTGTAATGGCTTAATGAAGCACTTGGCCATGGCTGATTAACAAGAGTGTTGGATTTTTGGACCAGATGAAGATTGGGGTGTTTGGGGAGCTTTTGGGGAAAGGGAGGGAGGGCTAAGAGGAGGACTGAATGAAAGGAAAATGTCAGTAGTGCCCACTCAGCTATTTTCCCAGTCAAGATCAAAGACGCCGATGGACTGGCCGCACCGCGGGAAACTTGAAATGTTCCCTGCCTTTGTTTGGCGTTGCTAGGAGACTTACAGCCGGCAGAAAGTGTTTTCAGTAAGCTACAAGATCAAAAACATCTTCAAATATAAATTTTGAAGACTGCCATGTTTGAGGCCTAGTCTTGCAATTTAACTGAGGATTCACTAAAGAATCACAAAAGATAATAATCTTTCTATATCCTGATGCCGCCCATGGATTGGAATGAGGATTTATTGATTTTCTTTTTTTTTCTTATTCTCTCCCTCTCTCTCAGCAAGCAAGCTGGATTATATACTTTCACAACTGATTAGAGAGGGGTCTATATTCTTTGAATGCTGGGGATTTCAGGCAGGTCCCCTTGGGGGAAAAAAACAGGATAGGACAAGTAAGTCTGTATCATGGACATGGATGCAGAGTCTAGGGTATCATTTGATCATGTATATTTCCTTCACTTAAGCAACGGTTCAACTGTAAGCTCTGAGTGGGGGTCATTGGGAGCTCATTAGCCATTATTAGTCTAACACTCCAATAAATGTCAGAATGTGCTGAGCAAGAGCTGCTGGTAATGGGCCCTGGGTATTATCAAGACTGCTCATTTAAGGCTGCGTGTCACGTTAGATAAAGGCCAGTGTAGACTGCTGGGCTGCATCATGTGCATGGTTTTCACACATTGCTGAAAAGCATGCTTTGGGCAAGTGAGGCTCCACACCAACTAGAGTGCCTGACTAAGACACATTTAAGATACCAGAGTGGCTCATGGAGAATAAATAGCCTAAGTACGCGTGGGCTTTTTTTAATCCTTGCAATTACTTAATGTGGTTTTCAACCACTTAACCCGAATACGTGACCTTACAGGCTCCTGGCTTTCTCACAGTATCTGGAGCTGGAGCTGGGTCTGTACTGACGTCTTATTCAGAGCACCAATCGCGGTGGGAGGTGGGGTCACGCCCACAGGCTCTGGCGTGCTCTGATTGGCTGCTGCGCAAAGTCGCAGTCAAAAGGGCTACAGCACATGGAGGTGAGGTCACAGAGTGCCAATACCACATCAATTAGGCCGAGGTGGAGCGCCCACCTCGCCAAAAGTTTTGATGCTGTTCAGAAATGAGTTCTGTTGATTCATTAAGGTGGTGGGTATTGCTGCATTTTTCCTCAATGGAACAAGTAAACACGGCGAGTCCAACCGACAGTGACCTTCGTGTCTGGAGCGATTAAGATTAGAACCGTGCGGCATCTGCCTCTTGTTTTGAGGAGGAAGAGCCAACTGGCACTGAGAGGGTTCCCCCTCTCTCTCTCTCTCTCTCTCTCTCTCTCTCTCTCTCTCTCTCTCTCTCTCTCTCTCTCTCTCCCTCTCCCTCTCTC
>JBBJLR010000034.1:1975770-1988086 GCA_037577145.1 Brachypetersius gabonensis
GTAAATCAGTCACATGGCCACAAACCAAGCACCCCCCACACACACATACACACACGCGCACACACACACACACACACGCGCGCACGCACACACACACACGCACACACACGCGCACACACACACGCACACACACATGCACCCACACACACACACGCACGCACACACACACACGCACGCACGCACGCACATGCACACACGCACGCACGCACACACACACACACGCACCCATACACACACACGCACACACACACACACACATGCACCCACACACACACATGCATGTAAAAACCTCAGATAAAAAAAAGGATATGGCCTTATAACACCAATGTGGACACACATTCACACAAACAAGACACAGATATTAAAGAACAAATAAAGACACACAAATGCTGAAATGCTCATCCAGAAAGCATTCAGCCTTTTCCCTCTGAATCTCTTTTTATAAAAGATTAATTCTAACAGCCTTACAAACTTACAAACACAGCGCAACAGCTGGTCCAGTGTTTCACATAATACAAACTTACACAGCTGCTCTTTCTAAGCATCTGCTCAGCCATTTATGCAGATAAACACCACACATCCTTGTAAAGATCCCGATAAAATGAGCCTCAGTCTCTAAAACGAGACTAGGTCTTCCCCAGAGTGAAAAAGCACAACATTCTAAGAGAAGGCAGTTTACAGAGTGCTCTGTCTTTAACAGAGGATCCAGGGCGTTTCCTCAAATGTTATTTTGACATGTTTAATAACATCTGGGCACTATTATGTCATCGCAGCGCATTAAATGATGCTACTAATGAATGCCAGTAGAACAGTGAAGCTGATGGTCCAAATCACAGGGCCTCAGAGACCTATTCAAACACTGTCAAAAGCCTCGCTCGTCCCATCTCCTCCCACTGCAAGCACATCTACCATCAGCAGTTAGCACTTAGCTAATGGCTCCCTTTTGGTTAGTATAATTGTGCAATGATTGGCTTTTGCATTCTCAAAACTTTCACACTTCACCTTGTGTTACTGCACCACCAGGCCCTGGGAACATGAGTGACAGACACCATGAGCTAATGGCGATGGTGCAAAACGACACCTTTCATTGTTGATTCTACCTGTGTGTGTGTGTGTGTGTGTGTGTGTGTGTATAGATATATATTTAATTAGCTCAAATCTAATTGAGGGACATTACTTCCTCTGACAGAAACACGTCTGTCAGGCTGGCGGCCATGGAGAGTACAGCTATCGCTCTCCAAATGCTATTACAAATGTAAGATTTAGCTAAAGATGGGATACACGTTTGGTGTCTTTTATTATATGATTCACATTAATTATTTGTGTTCATTGATTATTAATTTTATTATCACCATACAATTGGAATTCATTTTATGTGATAAAATAAAGCACATTTTTAAAGCAAATCATGATATTTATCCGACCAAGTAGTATTCCACTCAAAAGAACATAACGTTCCAATCTATCAACAAAATTAAGGATTTTCTTTAAATTAAGGACGTTTTTCTTGGAATAATCACTATCAAATCACTGTGTAAGCTCCTGCAGAGCACCCTCCCCAAATTGCAGGGATATATTGCTGTCAATTTGCATGTCTGATGAAATTCTCCCCAGCCTGTTTCTGTAAGGCTGAGCATGTGGAGGTGAGAGGGGATTGATGGGGTGAAGAGGTTCAGCTATCAATCTAACTTCCTCTTCTCCAGTCAGTCAGCATGTGGATTACCACCTTTCCCTTTGGTTATTGCAGGGATATGCTACTGTGGGAGATTCGAGAGAGAGATTGTTGTGAATACCAATGGCAACTGCACTAGACAGTGAGAGTGGAGTGTGGTGTGTGCAACTCGGTGCAGTGCAACAAGTAATCTACAATGAGACATACATACATGCATAAAGTACCCTATGCTAACTGCTGAATCCTGTGAAACTATGCTAGAAAAGACTGTGCAGCTTGGACCACGGCAGTCCGTGTTTTTGACAGATGAAGCACTGTCCCCATCGCAAGTTAAAAAATGCCATTTTTGGTTCTAAGACAAAAATGTAAATGTGAAACATGTTAGCAAATGGGGGCCCTGATGTCGCAGCAAATGACCAGTTTCAGCAGAAACTGCTAAAAATGGCTGACAACTACAAGAGTTAGTATGATCATTTCAAGAAAACACTCATTAAACACATCTTATTCGTCAGTTCCTCAGATGAACAATAGCAGAACAGCTAAACAGGGGCCACACACCTGAGACCCTAGCCTGGAAACTCATACTCTTTAAATAAATGGACTACAGCACACTGAGGCCACTACACATAGGACATGCCTTTAGCTGTTTGTTCAAAGTCTCTGGGTGAGCTCTCAAAAGCCAAGCATTTGCCCCTTCACTTGCCCCCCTTCTTCTTGTATGTGCTAGCATAAAAACGTCAAGTTAAGTGATGCCCCTGAAGTTAAGTGATCATTTTTCTCGGTAGCTGCACTGCATGTTCTCCAGGAAGCCAGGAATTGAAGTGTGTGGAAAAAAAAGCCAGCAACGATAAGCCAAACGCAGACACCCCACAGGCAGACCACCTCGCCTTGGAGACACTTAAGCGGCTACGGCTTTGACAGTGTTTTTTATCACGCCCGCTTACCCCCCTTTGCCATCTGCGAATTCGTCCAGACAGCGTCAAACCGAGCCCGAGAAATTCTGAGCTCAGAGACAAAACGAGAGCGCCATCCGTCGCGCTGACGTGCACAGGGGGAGGGAAAAAAGCAAAAAATAAAAAGATAAAAAACCCTAACAGACTCTTAAGTGTAGTAGAGAGTGCTGGTGTCATCGAGGCAGGTGGCACAGCTTAACATGGCACTACTAGTGAGCCTCGAGACAGGTAATATTTTCTCCTAGCATTTTCCAATGCGGTGGCATAGCAGCAACACTGCCTTGTGCGCCATTCGGGGCTGCCCTGGCCAAGTCCGCTCACAACTCGCATCAATTACAGCGGATGGGCCTGACAGCCGTAATTACATACCTCCGTCACTGATTATGCGCGGCCTGTCATGGAGACCAGCAAGGCACCTATTTTGGTGCACTCGTTCAAGCAGTCAGTTGTCAGGGTAAAGTGGTGGAGTGGCCCATCCACCAAGGGTGGGGGTGGAGAGGTTGTGAGTAGAGGGAAAGAGTCAGAAGGAGGGATACAGAGAGTATAGTGTGGTAAAACCACCTCCCTATCATGCTCATCCTCAACAGGCAGGCCTTTTCTCAGTCTCCCGCTGCTCTGTGCTGCAAGAGCTACTACATAATAAGCCCCAGCAACACTATTGTCAAAATAATGCTGGATTGACGGGGAATTGATGCGGACCTGCTCGGTCATTCCTGTTCTTGTATCAAGTAACAGTGAGCGTATCTGAAGGTAATTTTGCTAATCTAACAGTAGACAGAATTTGTTGTTTTATGCAGTGGTACGGTAAAATTAATTTAACATTGGTGTGGTTTTATGTACAAAAATGGACATTACTCATTTTTATATGACCACTTATATATGACTACCCTCCAAGGTGTTTTTGCCACTGTCCGTTTAAGAATATTAAAATGGCTAAACTTCAGTATTGAAAGGCATGGCTAAACTGCTGTGAACTGAATAGGTGGATATATTTAAATGTGCTGGTTTTCCTCAACTCATATATACAGTGAATTCAGTACATATGTATTAAAATACGTGCTCCCAAACAAGTATACAATACTGAACATACGGTATATCATATACTAAGAGTATAGCACTGGGGAAACATGTCAGAAATCCAGCCAAACACACTACATGTTTATTAGCTGCGTTTTTGTCCTGTGGTTTAATTGTGTGTTTGTGTAGTAATTTGTTTTTTAAATATAAAAGTTCAAGAAGAAATATTAGATCAATATTGGTTTTGGCCAATATGTACATACCGAAAAAGAAAAATTGGTATTGTGCCATCTCTATGTTCTAATTACAGTAATCCCCCGGTTTTACGCGGAGACTCACGGATCCAGTCACACACGGATTTTTTTTTAGAACGAAACTGATCGTTTTACGCGGAAATCTCCAAAACTACACGGAATCTGCAAATATTCTCCGCATTTTTTTTGTTGTTGCTTTTTTAGTGGCAATGGGTTTTTTTTTTAGTTCTCATTTTAGTTCTAAATGACTAAAAATATCTAATTTACTACAAACATAAATAGTAATATAAATCCAAATAGAAATTCAGCTAAATTTCCAGTTATTGGCTGATGTCCTCCTGTTTTCATTTCAAAAACCCTGCCGCCCAAACGCCCTGCAACTTCTGGCAACGCAGCTCAGCGTCTCGGGCAGAATTACAGACGGACTGGGAATCGAAAAAATGCCTAAAAATGCCTATTTTTATAGTGTAAAACCTAATTATGCCCCCAAATATGCTCCCAGAACACTTTAATTTCATTTTAAAATCATTTTAATACATTACCCTTAACAAAAATATAAAGATAAACCTCTGCAGTGCTAGAATGTAAATACCGATGTTACCTGCACTGTAATTCATACACGAGCCTTTTCTTTGGTATGCCTGTTGTTTCCTTTTGTATAAGTAGGGTAAATACAGTAATAATTTAATGTATTTTTTATTTAATAAATAATAGTCAAATGTAGGAGTAATCACCAATCATTTCCACAGTCCAATAATTTACTGTTCATCCTGCGGCAAGTTGTATTGTATTAATAACTGGCACTAAAATACATGAAGAATCATATATTGCCAAAAATAAAATATTGTATCTGCTGTTTGACTGAATTTGAAACACTTTAATTTCCCTTAATGAAAAGGTAGAGAGAGAGAGAGAGAGAGAGTGAGAGAGAGAGAGAGAGAGAGAGAGAGAGAGAGAGAGAGACAGAGACAGAGACAGAGAGAGCGAGTGGAAAACCTTTTCGGAGCACATGGTTTTGTCCGTATTTAAACCTCTCTCTCTGTCTGTCTGTCTGTCACTCTCTCTCTCTTTCTCTTTCTTTCTCTCTCTCTCTCTCCCGCTAGAGCCAGAAAGAAAGAGAGTAAGAGAGAGACAGAAAAGTTTTTTTTTGGAGCGCATGGATTGCCCGTATTTAAAACTTTTCCAGAGCAAATGGGACTTCCCATATTTAAACCTCTCTCTCTCTTGCTGTTTCTAGCGACAGAGAGAGAGAGAGAGAGAGAGAGAGAGAGAGACAGAGAGGGAGAGACAGTGAGAGAGAGAGAGAGAGAGAGACAGAGACAGAGAGAAAAAGACAGAGATGTTTAAATACGGGCAATCCAGTGCTCTGGAAATGTTTTTTCGTAGCGCATGGATTGCCGTATTTAAACCTCTCTGTCTCTCTGTGTCTCTCTCTCTCTCTCCCTCACTCTCTCTTACTCTTTCTCTCTCAACATTTTTGTTAAGGGTCATGTATTAAGCTGAATTTAATGTATTAAGAATTAATTTAAATGAAATTAGCATATTTGGGGGCGTATTTAGGGTTTACACTATTAAAATAGACATTTTAAGGCATTTCTTTTAACCAAAACACAACAATGCAGTTTTTCACTATACGCAGGTGCTCTTGGAACGTAACACTCACGAATAGCGGCGGATTACTGTACAGTTTAAAATATCTGGCACAATAATATAATATATTGCGTTAACTATATAGAAGCTACCACAGGCGATTTTGAGTGTGAGGTGCGCCGTGGAAGAAGCTGCACTCGGGGTCCAAACAATTCTTCAGTGGCACTCGCTTATTTAATGGCTAAGGATGGCTGAGTTGCAGTTGAGATTCTACTTGAGACAGAGCTAGAATTCATTTAAGAAGCCCCACTGAATCAATCACGAGGAAAATCAAATATGTCATCAATATTTAATCCACTGTCTGAGTAAAGCAAATGCATCTGGGGACCGTGTGGAGGAAAATCATGGCAATGGCGTTTTGTTCACTTGTGAAGCTTGAGGAGGAATTGAGTTGTCTTGCATAGCGGCACAAACGCATGCGCACTTAAAACGAAAATATTGTCAGAATTATTTACAGTTGACCCCTGTCCCCCAACAAAATATCTTGCCATGTTTTATCCATGGCATCATCAGCCTCACCAGCATCTCCCAATCTCAAATCCCAGACATCCCCCGCCCAGCTCACACATTAAAAGCATGGGCCAATCCAGCTGTGAGTTTTGGCAATGGGCCAAACTGTCTGGCACAGTAAAGCGGAAATCTCTGAAAGAAATACAATGGCACAGATTGCGCCAGTCCATCTACAGCACAGAGTATTCATATCCCCAGCAGCAATGCTTCGCTCAGATCTCAAAATAAAGTCAGAGGACCAGAGTGAAGTTCATTTAGAGAGCAAATCCACAATATAGTTATTATGATGTGAACATTGTGTGGATATTCCATTCACTCTTATAATAGAAAGACCTCTGTAACCCTCTCATTCACCAGCGCCACAAGACTCAACACACTTAAGCAGAACTTAAGCAGAGCTCTTAAAAAAGGGGTTCACTGGAATCCCTTGCAATTCTTCATCACAATAAAAAGGTCAGCACCCACAAGAGAACAGTTGTAGTGATGGTTTGATTTATGAGCTTCTTCTGACTAAAATAAGCTCACAAACACACACAGTTCATTATATTTCCACTTGGATAATGGCCTCGAATGCAGTGTGGTTGTCCTTTACACTCTAGAAAGGGTTTGAAACACTTGTAATTGATACTGATTTAAGAAAAAACATGATTGAGAACTGATAATGTGAACCAATCTCATTTAGTATTGTCAAAAATAGAAGAGACTCCTATCATTTTAGTCAAACAGCACCTTATTTGACAATTATCTGTTAACTGTTAAAAACTGTTTTTTAATGATGGTGTTTTGTGTTCAGATCAGCCTGTATTGCTGTAATTGATGTAGATTATGAATGGCTTCTTAGGAGTACATATGAAGTGAGGGATTACATCCAATAATAATAACAACAACAACAACAACAACATCAACAATCCTTATCATCTTTATAATGGTTGCCTTTTTATATTTAAAAGTAGCTCACAGCACTTGACAAGAAATGATAAACATAAGCATTACAGGAATTTCAAATACTAAAATGCACCAATATAAAGATAAAAAAATATATATAAGAAAAAAAGAATAACTAATAAAATTAAAACGATACTATATAGGAGTGACTCAAACATATAAGACAAATAATGAACAATATTTGACTGATAGCAGAAGTCTTAAAACAGTTTAAAAATGCTGCCTTTCTAATTGAGGATAGTAAAGAGTTCTCAGAAGCATAAAAACAGGAAATCTCTCGATACTTTTACATTTAACTCTAAGGACATGAAGGAGGGTAATATTGACAGATAGTATATAAGATCAGAAACATGTGATTACAATCAAATGAGTAGATTGACACAAAGTAATTAGGAACTTTATAAAGAACTAATCCTACAAGACACAGAAAATGAAAGTTCTTTGAGAATAGGCATCATGTCTGCACTCTTTTTAGATTTAGTTACAACTTGGGCAGCAGCATATTTTCCCAAGTTGCCTAAGGGGTTCCCCAAAGTCCATCATAGGGATAGACAACCTTGGTAAAGATTTTTGTGACTTAAAACTAAGGACCAAGAATAACACCCAGGTCTCACACTACAGGATTCATGTAAGTCTGAGCTCCCTTACTAGTATTTCCCCATTAGTACTAGACCCAACAGACATCAATACAGTTTTTCCTCATTTCATTTCACATGCATTAAATTTATGTTCATCCATCCATTGATTAGTTAAACTAGATAGACAGTTAATCAATTTATTCAGAGATAACATGGTTTCAGGTGTAAGAAATGTAGAGCATAGGGGGTGGGCGATACGGCAAAAATATCAGATCACAATTTTTTTACAGTTAAATCACAATTTAGATTTTATCATGGTATTTATATAGTGAACGGCACTGCAGGACTCATGCTCCCATGGGCATTGAGGTAGGGGTAATTTGCATATTGGTGTTTGTTGGTGTTATTTTGGGGAATATTCAAGGGGGTAGATACTGAAAATAGCTGTAGAGACTTATGAAGTACATGCTGTGTGTAAATTGTGTGTGTGTTTATGTCTTATAAATAGTTAAATGATGCACCATTACCATTCACCCTCATCCAGAAGGGTATTTGTCAGAGTGGGGAGAATGGTGGCGCTGTGTTAGGGGTGTGGCTGCTGTTGGTGATGGAGTAATACAAGTGCATGCTACTAGGGACACTGTTTTCTGTGTGACTCTTCTTTGCGGCTGGCTGAGCTGAAACTAAAGAGGCCTAGCTTGAAGGAAGTGTGTCTTCGCGTACTTTCTCTCACACATGTCACAATATTAATCTGTAACTATACATTTTTTGTTCCTGAACAGTACAACCAAACTATTGTTGGGCATTAAGCAGACTAGCAAATAGTGCGATTTGGCTGAGGGAAACAATTAGGATGAGCATTGAACCGCAGATGGAATGTAGTCTATTTATTTAGACCATACTACGATCTCTCTGCTGGGGAAGATCATCAGGACATAGATCGTCTTCACGATCTCATATCGTCATATCGCCCACCCCTACCCTGCTTACAAATAAAATTACAAATTGGAAACATTTAAGAAAAATAAAAAAGACCCAAGTATATATCCATGAGGAACACCCCTCTGAGAATCACATTTTCATAAACATATTCCTCTACTGTAACAGAAATGTCTGTTAATTAAGCATATATAAGTACAAATCAGCTCAGCAACTTTCCAAACAGGCTTTCCGGTCTCTCCAGGTGTATTTTGGATCATGTGCTATACAGTGAGATCATGCACTATATGGTCAAACGTAGATATCTGGGAGTGAAAAAAAGCTCTTTTACAAAAAAACACTTCTGCCTATTTAATGCACAATAACTGTTTATTTACTGAATTTTAAATATTAGGGGGGAAAACTTTGGCCTGGTCAAATATTATGGCACCTTTAATGCTTTATTATTAATTTTAATATTACTTTAGTATTATTTGGCTTTTTTCCAACTTTTAAGCATGGCAAGTATTTAAACTGAATATATAGAACAAAACTGTATTACCTGCAAAGAATGTGTTACTTTATTTTCACTTAGAAAAGCAACAGTGTGTGTGTACTGGCCCTGGGGTATTCAAACTTTTCTATGTGACTATGATATAAAACCAGCCATAATATACTTGTGCTTTATGCACATTTTATCCAGTACTGATAAATGCTTTCAACCAACAGAGGTGAGAAGAACAAGGAATTGGAGCAGCTGGGCCTACCTCCTCTCCAGCCCCAAGGCAGCTCCAGCTGACCTTCAGACTCGTTCACAGACAGCAGGTGCTCACTGCAGGAAACAGAGGTGTAAAAACCCTTTAGCCCTGTTGACCACGTCGCATTCACATATCCATCATCTATAGGTAGGGCTTTTATTTAAATGATTATGTATTGCTTCAGCAGGGTGTGTTTTATAGCTTCATAGCAAATATTTCCAATTAAAAGGAAAGGCCATACAAACTGTCCCCTGTAATTTTATAAAGTGCACAAAAGGGAAAAAAAAAATGTAATGGGTATCATTTAATAAAATAATCTTCGGTCTATCCTCAAGAGGTGGCATAATGCCTGCAAATCATCAGTTGCTCTTCTTTTGCTATGACTTTTCAAACTTCTGAAGTACATCTCTGAGGGGAAGGAACAGTATATTAAAATTGTCTGCACTTATAAACAAAAGAGCCACTCACCAATGAGGGGGGCTGTGACCTTAAATGGCATATTGATTTCTACAAATGTCAAAGAGACAACCCATTTTGCCTCCACTCTCATATATTTAGGGTTTCATAGGCCGAGCACAGCCTTTTCTTCCCTTCCTGTTTCCTCCTTGTGAACCTTTCATGTCCTCAACAGCATGGTAATGAAGTAATACTTTATGCCAGAACAAAAGACAAACATCACCAAACACAGCCATGAAACATCAAAAACAGCTCCGAAAGAGCGTGCATAGCTATTTGTCCAAAAGCATAGTGGGCATAATGGCATTTAATCCCTCCACATCTGCCCCCTCACTGTCTAGCACCACAAACACACACACACACACACATACACAAGTTCACAATGGCTGTCCTTCAATAATCAGCTGTCAAATCCTTGGCTTCAAGGCTAGTGCTTTTCTGATTGCCAGCCCATTGTCATATTGCCTATCGACATGTTAGATTAAACAAAATTTCACATGTCAATTAAATGAGTGTTGCCCGTGTGATTAGCAGATCCCACTAATTGTCCTCCCTCCTCTATCGCCACCATTTTCCGCATGGACGAGCAGCAAAGAGGGCTTTGTCCGACAGGGCCCCCATCAAACACGCTAAAACTGGGGCTTCACCGCCTCCTCAGCCTGCTCCCATTCTCCCTGGGGAGATGCTCAGGAAGAGACGGATTGAAGGAAGTGTGAGGGAGGAGCGAGAAGAGGAAGAGTGGGAATTGTTAAGAGGTTTCGATTCCATTTTTTGGGCTTTCTTGTTTGGACCAAGGCCGCTTGCTGATGGGACACAGTTGGAAAAGAGTGCTGGGCATCAATGCAAGAACAGGCCAAATGTATGGAAGCAAGGCAGTGACTGTGAAAGCTTAAAAAATGTTTTACTGATCAGCGACTAAACCAGCACAGAATAAGGAGATAAAATAAATCAGAAATTCTTCAAATACGTTCTTCCATTTTTAAAAAATGGCCCATATCCTTTGTTTTTTGTCATCATATAAAGACTGTTTGAGTCTCTCTACCAGAAATCTCTTTAAATGAAATGGCTATAAAACGATCTATTAGAGTTAAACACATTGTTTTGTTCTCGTACCCTAAAATTGATCATCTGGAAATCACCTTTGTTCTGATGCGCTCCACTCTAATACGTCTTATTAAAAAAGCAACCCAGGCAGAAATACTCCATATCATTTTATCGTGAATGGACAGGGCTACATTGTCGTAGAGCAAAACAGACAATATTTGTAAACCTGCTAGTTCTTGTGACATCACAAAAACACCACATTAATGTATGGGACTGGGACTTTAATTAGGATGGATTGGGACTTCAACTTTAAATATCAAAATATTGTCTGAGCCACTGTAAAATACTGTATCTACACACACATTAAGATTTATGAGTTATTAACTTTACTATTTATGGAATATTTTTGATGATTAAGTTGCTTGGCAACTGTAGCCTAAGCTTAAAAGAAAAACAAATGTGGTGGACGTTATTATTAATACTATTTTTTAGAATTTATGCAACATAGTATTATATTATATGTATTACAGCTTTGGAAATAATTGAGAACACTGTAAAAATGTTCGGCTTCTCGGGTTTTATCTTTTACAGGTGCATAAATTAAACTGAACAGCTTTGCTTTAGTTTTTAAGAACTGCTGACAATATTTCTCCTAATTTCCAAATAAGTAGTGTTTTATAGTGTTTTATACAGTGTAGTTTTAAAAGAAATGACAATATATTAAAAAAAGACAAATGATAGTGTTTACAGAACCTGAATAATTCAAAGGAAACAAATCTCTCCTTTACTCTTAAATCAAATGGCAATAATTACCTTAAGTACTGTGTGTAGTGTTTCACCATCCAGCTGGTCTCACTGCAAGAGGTGAGTGTTGATTACAGCATAGATTTTATACTTTACCTTATAAATAAGGTTTGATTCAGGTATTCAGTAATCAGTACCTCATAAAGCAGAATGAGGTGCTTGTGTAGGAATTTAACAGACTGGAACAGTTGTCATATTTAAAGAGACGCAGATATAAAAATAACTACATTTTAGTCAATAAATAGTCATCAATTACAACACATTTTCAGAAACATGCCGTTTTAAAAAGCTTGTTCCTTGCAGAAGATGCATTTTTCACTTTGTTCAAATTCACCTGGGGGTTTGCACATAGCAGTATTTCAGTCTAGTCGCCACAGCACTCAGCTGAACTAAAGATCTGCGGTGCCACTGGGCGAAGAACACAGGCCTTTTTGCTTTGCATACCTTCTGGGATATAGGAAGTGCGTCTGAGTCTAAATTTGCTAATTGCTTCTTTACGTTTAAAAAAAGACTAGGAATCCATAGTTTTCCTTTTCATGCTGAGGCAAGTTAGCAGATTTGAGACAGACCAGACATCGGGTGGTGAAATGAGATCTCCGTGTTCTACACTGGCAAGTCTGTTTTACTACACATCCAGAAATACTACACATCCAACTACTCTGCAATTCATTCAGAAATCTCCCTCTCTCTCTCTCTCTCTCTCTCTCTCTCTCTCTCTCTCTCTCCCTCTCTCTCTCTCTCTCTCTCTCTCTCTCTC
>JBBJLR010000034.1:1990018-2001956 GCA_037577145.1 Brachypetersius gabonensis
CTCTCTCTCTCTCTCTCTCTCTCTCTCTCTCTCTCTCTCTCTCTCTCTCTCTCCCTCTCTCTCTCTCTCTCTCTCTGGCTGTGTTTTCCCTGCAGCCTGAGTGTGACAGTGTGCGTGAGCTTGTGTGCATGTAGGGCTTGAGCATCACAGTGTGCCGTGCGTATGTGAGGTCATGCATAAAAGAGCGTGTGTGTGTGTGTGTGTGTGTGTGTCTATGTGCCTGTGTGTGTGTGTAGATGAGCCCTGGTTGCAGAAAGAGAAAGCAGACCCACACTACTCCTGGGTTAGTGACTCCATGGAGAAGGACTGCACTGCACCCAGATCAGTATGAACATACCCCGCACTTTTTTTTCCACATGAACACTTGTAAAAGCAGGCGTCGATGAAGAGCGTGAGATATATGTGAAACTGACATCAATAATAAAAATGAAGCCAGTAGGAAAGAGATTTGAATCTTCATATTGGTTTGATGTCTGGCCACTGTTACTATTCCATTCCTTTTCATTCCCACCCTCCCTTCCTTTTCATTCACACCACTCTGCAGTCGGCAAAGTGCAAGTTTACAAATCATATACTTTACAGTCCAAGTGTTTAAGACTGAAGAATGTCCGTCATCAAGGCCGAGTTATGGCAGTTAAGAATACACTCCAAAGCATGCATACCAGCATCTGATACCAAAAAAATAAAGCTGAGACAATTCTGAAGCATAACTAGATACAGATGCAGGTATGATCATGCATAAAAACGATGGTTTTTTATATAGTGTATGTAATTGATTCAGACACATGCAAAGCTTGAACTTTAATGGCATTTTTTGTACATTTAGTAAATATTCTATTTATTTACTGAGTTTAACGCATTAAATAAAACAATAAAATATAATGTTCTGATTTTTGCGCAGGCCATCAGAAGGTATACACAGAAACGATCACAGATTAATCAACTTTCAGAGAGGAGCCTGTAAAAATTAAAAATGCCATTATGTTGACATCTCCTCAGTGTAAACTATATAATACATGACCTAAGGATATATGACTGCAAGAATTACAATGTCATTTAACACAATGAATTTTTTTTGTGTTTTGTGCGATTATGAACAGTTTAAAAACAGGTGAAATATCAATTTGCAGTACCATTTTCATAATAATACAGGTTTCATCAGTAATGTTTTTAAGGCAGTGTGCTCTTTTTAAACTCATAAAATCACAAAAACCAGTATCGCACTGACCATACCGTTACATTTAGATAATTTATTCAATTTAAATGAACATTTTCTTGCCCAATATCAGAAATGCACAAATAAGAAAGAACTAATGACCTGTTTACACATGCTTAGTGCATCTAAGGTCATGGGTTAAATCCATCAAGTGCTTTAGTATGATCAAACTTCTAAACAGAAAAACTGGAGCTATTCAGATACTTTAATCAATTTAACCGTATGGTCTCATACTCTGTTAGCTCAAGTATATAATCACACATCATAAGTCGAAAACTGATATAAGCAGTTAAACTGTATCAGCCCAAAGTGTGATGTGAACTAGAGGGGCTGGAAAATGGGAGTTTGGTGGAAGGGTGGGGGTGGGTTGGTGGTTTCTATGGCAACGCAGAAGTTCACTCCCCACGGTTACAGGGGCTGACTAACAGAACTCTAGAGGGTTCCATAATGGGCTGCGAATGCTTTTGTTGGGGGGCAGGATGGGGGCACTTTGGGCATGCGCGTGAGTGTGTCTGACTATGGTAGGCCTGGCTGGCTGGGTGTAGCCCTGATGTCATTAAATAAATAATGGAGAAGAGGTCCCTGTGGAACAGGGTCAGGGAGTGGCCGGGCCGGTCTGGGGCCCTCTCGTGTCCAGAGGAAGGTGGCCCTGGACTGGCACTAATTGGAAGTGGCAAGGTGATCTGATGAAACTGTAGGGATACTCTGCTTTGTCACAATGCGTAAGGGACTCGTTTTTAAGGATGGCTGCACGCACAGCGGCAGTAATTAATGCACAATTCAATGCAAACTGCTAAGGACAGACCCAAAAACCTTGAACCGGAGGGTCACTGAGTCTGACCAAGTTTTAATTGCCATGTTAACCCTTGCAGTATTAAAGCATGCAGTGTGTGTTGAGAGACATGATACCACATCACCAAGGATCTCTAAAACAGCTCTAATCAGAGCACTACTCTCAATCACTCTTCAGTTTTAAGAATTTCTTAAAACACAAAACCAACAAAAACTTTTGACAGACACAGCCATAAAAACAGGGAATAGACGCCATCGATTAAATGGATCAATACAGCCTCTTACCTTTTGTGGAGCACCACCAGATTTGATATGTGTCTTGTGTGGGTAAGCTCAGTGTGCCTCTGTTGAGAGAAAACATTAAAGACCATCAGCTTTCAGCATCCGACAACAATGGTATATGATCATCCTCCTGCAACCTTATGAGTCGCTCTCTGTAGACCATCTTTCTTGAGTACTTCTGCATGTAAAATCCATCAAAGCTAAATCCCATCCTTTACGTACGTTTATCATTTACTGGTTGATTTCTAGCACAATATAGCAGACACGGTTTTCATCTTTTTTTTTTAGTTCTGATACACAGTAAACACTGCAACATTTAAATTATTAAAAGCTTTAAAATGTAGTTTTACTGTAATTTAATGTAATTTAACTTTTTTACATAAGGTTTTGCACAGGTTAATAGAACAATAATCAGTTTTACATTGCCAAACTTACTGTGTGTGAAGTCAAATGAAGCGAAGATGGTAAATAAACCAAGTTCAACCACGGTTCCTTATTAATAGAATTTTGTGCAGACAAAGCCAGAGCAAGGTTACACTTGCTGGTCATCTCTGACCCATTTTAAACTGTTTTAAGGAAATCCTTCACCATAAACTGTATACAGTATTTATATTATTTTGCTTTGGGTTGGATTCTGGGATTGCAGATTGACAATGTGCTTTAATTTGAATAGTATCAGGCATTTGTGAGATTCGACAAAGATTTAAAATCGCTGGAAAGGCTAGAAACGAAGTAAAAATATACCTGGTTCAATATTTATTTGGAACTGATTGTTAGGTATGGTTTGATTTGTTTAATTAGAAAACAGAAATGGCAATAGAAGGCAGGTGTGTTATTCTAACAGCCACAGTTTTACAACAAAGAAAAAAAAGAAAGAAAGAAATTTGTATTTGTTTCAGTTACCCAATCAACAGCACTTAGAACTGAACCAATCAGAAGCCAGGACCCAGGACTACCAGACTTTCTGGTGCAGTTGTTACTTGGAAAGCAGTGATTTATATATGTGCATTAAACACAGCGTGAGGCAAACAAACAACATAAAAACCAAGTTAGAGCCTTCAAAAGAGCACCAAGCCTTCTTTGAAGTCTTGAAAATTTTGCAAACAACAATTTGTTGCAGAAATTAGATCAAACATAAATAAACACACATATGCTTGTATTTTCATGAAAAAAGTGCTATATTTTGTAGGACAAGTGGAGAAAAACAGAATAAACTTAAAGAATTGCAAGAAAAATTTGCAAGAAATATATTTTCTAAAATAGGAATGTTTTGCCTGAATGTGCTCTCATATATACTGAGAACATGAGATGCTGACATGTGTTTGTGTGTTTGCATGTAGCAGCGCTCCCTATCCTTGTAAACGCACTAACCTACTCCTGCCTGTCTCCAAGGTGTGAAGCCTGCTGTTATGAAATCCCAAAATCAAATTAAGGGGGGCAAGCACCCATTTGCATTGCAAATGCAGCATGAAAAATCCTGTTTCTGAACTGGTGGTGCAGCTTCTGCAGCCTGCAGCTCTGGGCCTCTGGTAGATTTGATGTTTCCATAAGCAGGAGAAGAGACCCCCAATCGCACCCATCCATGGCACCCCCCTACCACCACCAAAACCCCCTGACTGCATGCTGCCCCCCAGGGGGAGCACCACCTCCTGACCTCCTCCTCCAAGGGGGTCAAGGGGAATTTAACACGAGGGTCCCACATTCCTCCAAGGTGATAATTGCTGTTGCTCTCCACAGGGGGCCATCAGGCAGTGGGTAAACAGGAGGAGAAATGTGACCCCCCCCCCCCATTACTCTGTATACACCCACACTCACTCTCTCTCAGACACACACACACACACACAGCACTGCTCACACACGTGAATTACGGCATCAACTGACATTTTGTGTCACCAGTCACACTGACACAGGGGTGGTTGTTTTGGATTTTGTTTTTTTTTGTTTTTCTGTCAAGCTTTCTCAAGTGTGCAGCTGTTAGGCCTAGAGTAAAGAGCGCAGCCTCTTCACACCTCTAGCAGCCCTCCTCCAAACACACTTCATGCTAATAAGATTTATTGAAAACTTCAAACAAGGTCTGTTTTAAAACAAAAACATCAGGGCAGCTTAATTATTCTCCTCCATCATCATCCATACCCCCCATGCAGTGGACCCTAACAGAAAGGTGTAGGCTGATGGATGAACAGTGCTAAAGATGAGACTGCCCTCATTCATCCATAGCTAACTGGAGGGTCACTGCTCTTCTTTTATTGCCAGGAGTGTAAAAGCCAGGCAAACACAACCCCTGATCCAATTGTTATATCTGTGATAATATTATCCATCACAAAATAGTGATGTCCCTGTTTAACACTGGAACAAATACACTATGTAAACTTCTTAAAAGGCTAAAAGAATCAGTCCAAGCAAACTTATGAGTGATCAGGGTTAATTAACTATTAATGTAAACTTAAATATTATCAAATACTATTACATAAATAAGTTGCATCAGTACCACCCAGCACTACCATGACAATATATTTTCAGTGCATAGATTCACTTTAAATCACCCCCTTGTCTTTTGAGTTTGCACTGACAAATATAAGGGAAAATCTACGCATTCATAGACAAACAGAAAAAAAGCTTGAAAAACAAAACTGAAAGCGCATTAAGAGATAAAAACATAGTTATATATATTGATTCTGCACTAACAACAGTAAAAATGTTCTCAAGCAAACTGCTTATGGTGTCATTATGTAAGATACTCCCACTGACTTGTAAAAAAAAAAATCATGGTAAAAATGACTGCATTTCTGAAAGTCCTCAGGGACAGTATTTCTGTGACTGCACCCCACATGAAACTCCTCCGTTACAAAATAAAAAGCGCATGAGCATTTAGACAAAATGCTTCTGGAGTCTTTAGGAACAGAGTGAAGGTACTGATCCCATTTAAAATGTACAGAATTTAGAAAATTAGTCTTTTAGGGAAAACCTTGTGAATTGACAACCTGTAAAAGATCACTGAACCCATTTCTCCCATTTTTTCATGGAAGGCAAATTGGGGATGTAAATTTGCCCCTAGATGTGAACGTGTGTTTGCATGTTTGCCCTTTATAGATTTGTTTGAACTTAGATTTGCAAGAAGCGCTGTTTTTTCTGAAGTATTAAGAGGTAAACCAAAACGAACATGTAAGTCAAACTTCTTTGTCACATTAAAAGTGTCTGATGTAAAAATGCAGTTAATGAAGTTGATCAGCCAAGACATATTTTATTTTATTTATTGTCAAACTACTTACGGCTAAAGGACAAAACACCCTGGTAATACCAGCACAGAGTCTACGCAACAGATAAACACACTACAGCTATCGAAAGTATGATCCCAGCCCAGCCTTGAATTCATAGTCCAAAACTCTCTTCGTTAAAAAAGAACTTTCTTTAAACAGCTCACAGCAGTTTCCACCATGTCCCCTCTAATCTTATCTAATAACTCATAAAATACTGTACAGACACAGCAAAGTTTGGTTAGGAGCAGACTGCCTTAAGCGTTTGGTTAAGGCCATTACTTTTAAAGGCAAAGGAGACTTTTTTCCCTCTTGTCTGCTCGACATTTCCTGGCTTATGCCCACATGTGGTTTCCGCAAGCCACACACTGAGGCTTCGGGGGTTATAAAAGCCGAGGTGGTGATTAAGAAGCAGGAATAATGGCCTCCACAAAACCTGGAATGCGTTTAACAGCCATGCTGGCCCGGGAATCATTCAAGGCCCGACTCCATTAATAAATGGTATTATTCAGCTTTTCCAGCACAGATGCACTGTTGACTTATTAGCCATTCTGACTATGATCATTAGTGAATCTATAAGGGCTGTAATGAGATAAACAGAGATCTTTTTGGGTCTAAATTGTAAAAACGTCTTGTATGCTGCCTAATGTTGTCGGATTTTTACTAAGCTCGCACATCTCTGCATATGTGCCTCAACCTGACAACTGATTTCACCTTGTTAAATTTTGTGAGCTCTACCTTTCTCTAAATCCAGGATTAGGGAGGACAACAGACAGAGAACCTCTCTCAATCACATCCACACTCTATTTCGCTGTCTCTCTGTCTCTCTCTCTCACACACACACACACACACACATACACACTCACTCAGAGCTTGCGTGTTCAGCACACCCAAACTCCATCACTTTGCTCATTACCGGAGCTTCACGGCTCTTAGGGGCTCTGGGCTTTATCTGGGATTTTACGTTACCCCTCCCACTTGACATCACTGGCCCTGCAGTCCTCAATCAGCACCTAAAGCAGGGCTCTGGTGTACCTTCATTTGTGCAAAGCGCCACTGGTCCTGCTAAGCCCTGATAATTACAGGTCAGTAATACTCTTTTGCCCTCTACCTATTGCACACACAGACTTTAGGCAATGGGAAGAGTGAGAGCAGGCCAGTTGTCTGCACAGAGACCTGGTGTGCAGATATATCTGCGCATTGCTACAGTATGAGTGTGTGTGTGTGTGTGTGTGTGTGTGTGTGTGTGTGTGTGTGTGTGTGTGTACTGTATGTGTGTTTTGGGGTGTGTATTTAATTGTGAATGTAAGCAAAAAAAAGTTTTTGCCTTCAGAAGTTTCCAATAAATATCCTGCCCTTAATTTTAAACACCTGGCCATAAACCTCAGAGGAATGCTAAATAAAAAGCAAGTTGTTCAGAGAAAGCCTCCTGTCTGGCTCTTACTCACCAAGGCAATGTGATTAGTAATGGGTTTTAACCCAGAGTAGCCATTTCAGGCTAAACAAGCAAAGAAAAAGAAATGTTTTGCAATACACACTTCTTTTAGTTCAAGTTGGCAGACTAGAAGTGTTTACTAGATAAAGTGGAATCAGAAGCAGTGTGTATCAATTAGTAAACAAGAGTGGCAAAAATAGACTAACAGTTATGAACTTGCATTCCACTTTGACCCATAGTAGGGGCCACTATGGCAACCCAGGGACCCGCAGGGGCACGGTGGCCCTGAGCCGTGGCTGTGGTTTCGAGTGTCCAGAGTCCCGACGCCTTCCGCTGCTGCACCTGTCACCCGTCAATAGACCCCCTGCCCACTACTCTTTCAGCATGGTGAATATATGGCCATGGTGAATGCCCCCGCCCAGCTAATTACTGCTGGCCCCAAAGGCCTGGCTGCAGTGTGCTGCATGCATTACAACACAACCATTCCAGAGAGTGCCTACTCTGACCTGGGCATCCTACACACGTGGGGCTCTTACGAGCAGCTGATGAAAGCATTACAGCGTGGCAAGAGATTAACAGTGCTGTCTACACGCAAGCATGAATAATAGAGTTATCACTCCAGACAGGCAGGCAACACAGGCTGGAGGTTTTATCCAGCAGCTCAGAGCCATGCGCCGAAGTCCCGACAGGACGCTCCCTTTAAATAGAAACTCCCAGCTACCGGAGCTGGAACTGCTCTAAAATGAAAAAAAAAAGGTAATATGCAAGGTACCATGAAAGGCTCGGCAGTCTGTAACACGTTAAGAAACAAAAGAATGAATGAATAAACACACAAATATGTAACGGTTGACATGGACCACCAGAGAAAAAAACACTAGACATAATGTCCTTCTTTATTCATTCCTAACCCACTGAATCATTTTCGAGCACGCACGCGTGCATGTATCATTAGATGCGCAATATGTTTAAAGAGTGAGACGTGCACTAATCCCTGTGCGTGCTGGGAGCCTACGCGCCACACTGCCACCATTAAGCACCCTGGAAAACGGCTCGGATTCACAGACTATCTACGCAACCCGCCTCTGTGTAATCTCCATGCGATCCTACTGGACGAGCAACAACAAACAACACGTGACCCAGCGCACGCAGGTTTTAAAAAGACACGCACACACGGGGTCCGCTCTCTGCGGCTATAGCTAGGATTTGGGATTCGTCCCCCGGCCACTCAGGGGCAGGTAAACAAATAAAACAAATCATCGAAGGTGTTCCTCGAAATTAAACGAAGGGGACTGCTAGTGTGGCACAGTTCTCACCACGGAGCTGGGAGATGCGTCTCCACCAGAACCCCCACACCCCACCGAGCCAGCCGGCCGGTGTCCAGAGCTGGTCGTGCGCACACTGTCGAGCCCCTCTTTACCGTCTCTGCACGATAAATACGAGCATATAAAACAGCGACACACACAGCCGAGCCGATATTGCTGTGCACAGCCGGCGTCTGTGTGTGTGTGTGTGTGTGTGTGTGTGTGTGTGTGTGTGTGTGAGAGAGAGAGAGAGAGAGAGAGAGAGACAGACAGAGAGAAAACTTGGTGTGGCTAAAAAAAGAAAAGAAAAGGCACAGTGTCAGCGAGCGAATCCCTCCCGCTGCGCGATAACATGAACCAGTGCTAACCGGCTAACCTTGGTCCAGCATCCTCCGGCACCGTCCCCTCGGCCCGGGCCGCCTCATCTCACCGGTCCGTCCGACGACATATTCTCAGTTTTTGACCCGTTGATGTCATTTCCTGTGCGTGTGTCACGCCAGGCTCCGGCTTCACCTCCCCACGGCCACGAGTGGGTCGGTCATTTAGCTCGGACAGGTTCACAAGGTCAGGAGCGAGGTCCTGCAGAGGCGAGGACGAGCCTTCGACGTCCTGCATGTCCTGGAGTAACACACACAAAAATCATGAACGTGATATACACTATCCTGCCGCGTCCATCCGGTGTCACTGAGTCGCTTTTTTCACTTTTTATATAATCATCATCTGATCCGCTCCCCGGTGACGTTGCCGGAGTTGGGTTCAGTGTGTGTACCTTGCAGGATGGTGCAGGCTGAGAAAAAGCCACTTTGCATCTTCATCACCACGTTTAGTGCATTAGTGCACAGAAACTTTATTGTGCACTTGAGTGATGTTTGACAAATGCAGATTGCCTTCATCCTGTGCGAAACGGGAATCTCAGCTCACTGTCATTTCATCTGGCTCAGATGGGCTTTGCTATCAAAGCCAGTGTAGTTCTACATCACTAACTAGGGTTGTGTACAGATGACATCAATAGACTTTGTCAATGAAGTTTTTTTTAAAAAAAAAAATACAGATGTGGAAACAGCGTTTTTTATTATTTTGGTCTTGGAGAGTTTTGATCAAAAGGAAACCTAAAACTATGAAAGCTACTACAAACCTACCACTGTATACCTAGTATTAAATGGATAAAGCATTTTAAAAAGTGCTGTTGCAGTGGGGTGAAATGAAACAATCTGTGGTGGTTTCTGGTTCTTGGTAGAGTTCACCTACTTCAGGCCAACATGCTTTTGTTAATGTGGGATTGTGATTCTTTAGGAAAGGAAGTGGATGCTGCTTTTTGTCCTTTCCCTGCCTGGTTGCCCTCTTTTTCATGGATGCAGAGTAGTTGGAGGGGGTTTAAAAGGAGCTGGTTAGGGATTGGACCCCTGCGAGGCACTGTATCCTCTTTCTCAAGCTTGGCTTTCTCTGTCTCTGTCTCCTTTACCTTTGAACCTCTGGCCCCAGTGGTCCATCTCTGATCTACGGAGTAGTTCCCTCAGTGCCGGCCAGTCATGATAGATGGCCATCGGCCTGCCAATATGGCACAATATTTCAATTTCCTGCCTTGGCCAAGGTATTCCAGAGGTTGAGCAGAGTTCAGCTGCACAGTGTGGTGCCTGCGAGCCACCCCCAACCCTACAGATTGTAGGGTCCCAGCACATTCCACAGACTCTCTCTCTCTCTCTCTCTCTCTCTCTCTCTCTCTGCATCAGCAAAACCTCTGTAACACAATAGAATACACTGCTGCAGGGCCGTATGAACAGTACACCTCAAATCAACACTGCACTTTAGGAAAAACACAGTCTATAGTTTTGGGGTGACATGACAAAAATATATCATAACATCTCAAGTTTTGTTTTTGTCACAAATTCACATGATTTCTTTTGATATTTTGACAGTTGGAACATTCAGCAAAGAGCCTGCAGTGCCTCGTTTCAAAATATTATCAAAAATTACGAGCGCAAATGATTACACGGGTCAACAAAATCATTTTTTTTGTAGTCATCAGAAACCCTGTCACACTTTTCTAACCCAGCTGGTCAAGCTGATTTCAGGTCTGCTTTCACATCAGCGTTTTGAATTTGCATTAGACTTTGCAATAGACATGCATGCATTTTTTTATTAAACCGCAGGCACCAATCAAGTAACTGTTTCAATATTTTCAGTGCTATATAATATAATATAGATACAATGGTCAGTGTGAGTCAGCTACCACTGTTTCTTTAAAAGCGCTCAGCATATGATTATTAAAAACTAAACAGACTAAACACACAAATCCGCATGAAAAACCAATACAGAACCCTCAGAAACTTATCTCTGACGATTTTGATCTGTCGACCTGTGTTATCATTCACACACTACACTGCACAAAATGCCATTAATCAAGGCTAGTAATACTCTGTTTGCAATGAAATATGAGGTTGGATAGTGTTTATATGTACTGACAACATCACACTTAACCCTGAAAAGCTCATGGAGACACATTGTGATGTAATTTATCACAGTAATAACAAACAGTGTTACATTATAACATTCACACTAGAGAGGTTTTCCAATGTGAGGAGGTTGTATTCCTTTCTGAAAGAAACAATAAAATGCCAGCAGCGGTTAAAACTTTGTATCACAATTTTGTGGGGTTTTTTTGGTCACCATGAAATTTTAATGTAGATATAAAACCACATTACTGTATAACCATAACCAAACATTGCTAGTTACATTATTACATCTAGCCATGAAATGGGTTTTCAATTCGAGTTATTGTCATTTCAGCCACACAGTACCCAGTAAAATGAAACAATGTTCCTCCGGGAACATGCTGCAATACAAGAACAAGAAACAGAAACAGCAACAAGAAGGCATAAGTGTAGATAGGAGTGTAGACGGCATGAAAAACACAAGGGGTTCATGAAAAACAATCTTAGTTTTTTATTACCTTTTTAGTCACAGCTTATGCTAAGGGTACCCTTTTTTTTCCATGTATTTATATTATTTTCATTATCTAATCATTGAGATAAACTGTGATAATCCAATGAGCAATTTTTCAGCGCCACAGCCACGCTAAGACAATATCAGAAGATCAAAAGGCCCGGAGCATGTAAGAGGGTGTCACATTAGCCAAAAATGGTTGAAAGAGAATCCCTAGTACAAAAGCAATGTGGCTAGGCTTTCCAGAAAGCATGCTTTACTTTGGAGTCTGCCTCTCCAGTATAATGTTTTCTCCCAAAGCACATATGGCAAACACTGAGAGAGAGACAGAGAGAGAGTCAGAGAGAGGGAGACTTAGGGGGCCAGGAAACAAAAATACATGTAAGAATGAAGTAATGGCTCATACTGTGCTACATGTCTTATATTTTGACATTGTTATCTGGGTCAGTTATATTTATGAGCATCATGGTGTTACTCAGAAATACGATTATGCATGTTCATTTTATGTGACAAAATCCGCATGATATCCCATGTGTGTGTGTGTGTGTGTGTGTGTGTGTGTGTGTGTGTGTGTGTGTGTGTGTGCATATGTGCATGTATGTGTGGAATTGAGTACATTTTATTTTTCTGACGCAGACTGGAGAATTGTGTGTGTGTGTGTGTGTGTGTGTGTGTGTGTGTGTGTGTGTGTGTGTGTGTGTGTGTGTGTGTGTGT
>JBBJLR010000034.1:2019287-2045823 GCA_037577145.1 Brachypetersius gabonensis
AATATAAGTGTTAGCAAATGTGTGTAAGTATTTTTGTACATGTATCTTTGTACTATTTATAAATATAAATATATGTATATGTATGTATGTCGTATGAACAAGTGAAAATGAGTACCATATCAAGAAAAAATATTCTTTACATATGACTCAGCTCCAATGACAATAATACATTAAACAAATGTACCAAGAGTAAATCGCCTACTTTTAAATTTAGGCGGAATGGACATGGACACCTTCCCCAGACCTCTTCCACCTGAGATCCTGCGTGTACTGTCTGATTTAATGATGGCACGTTTTTTCTTTTAGAGTGCCAGTTCTTCGCTAGCACGTATAATTTATCCTGATTATTTAAAGACGTGACTTATATGAAGATACTGACTTTTTTTTCCTTCCAAATCTTGAACATAAAGCCCCCTGTGCAATGGTACTCCCCAGGTAGAGGGGGCCGTTACGACTTCCTGGGCGGTCTTTAGGTGGGTCCTGATAAAACCAAGGCGAGTGGGGTTGTGGTCGTCTTGTTGCTCGTCATACGTGTTCAGGTGAGTGGATGGGTGGCCGTTCGTGTCGTTAGGTCCAATATTAAACCGCAGAAATATATTCAGGGCTTGGAATTCAATGTTGACACTGGAATGGTTGAGGGCGTTAACTTAGCTCCTCAAGGCTAACACAGGCTGTGTTTTCAGTAATGCTAAGGTGGCTAAATTTACAAACACCTAGTTAGCGCCATTTAGCTACACGCCTCCGTAAGTGTACACAACTAGTCTTGTTGATTCTATAAGTGTGCCTCTGCGTGTCTGGCTATCTGCTGGTTCAAACAGAGGAGTTTGTGGAGGCTACAGGCCTCTGTAGAGACTCGCCGCCATTTTGTGAGTCACGTTAGCCATGCAGAGAAGTGCAGCTGCTGGCCGAATAACTAGATTTTCGTCTGATGTTCTGAGCAAACCTAGAGTTTATCACCTCGGGAGGAGCCTTGAGCGCGTGGGTGAACTAGAACTGTTTTTAATGAAGGATAACTTCTCGACAGACACTGCGCTGGCTCCCTTGTGGGAAACAAAAGCCTGGAGTCCAGTAAAAAAAAAAACAATAAACCAGACAGAGAGAGAAAGTGTCTGGCTCATCAGCTTAAACGATGTCATTATAGACAAGTTTGCACTTCTGAAAGGCGAGGCGTGATGTCAGTAAAGCCGTGTGTGGGTTGTACAGTGGTTTCATTTAAAACCGTGCTTGGTTGGACTTCGTGATTCATGATCGTTGCTGCAATTTGGTTGATGGGCAAGCAAGTGTCGATTGTAGCTGGTAGGGCTTTGCCTTTTTATCTCTCTATCAACTAGTTTCTTTCAGTCGTCCTTTATTCCTTCTCTATATGTTGCCACCACTTAGTCAGGTTGTTAATTCAGAGTTCTTGAAGCCCCAGGTGAGTAAAGAACTGCCGAATACTTTGTTCTTGACTAAGATTAAACTCGGATGTGACTGCTAACTTCCTTTAGCTTGAACCACGTGTACTGGTGCGTGGAGCTACACTGCAGGACCCTGCCAGTCAGGAATCCTGGAAGTTACTGCAATACGATCAATGCAATAGTTAGCCATAATTTATCACAGCAAACTGTTAAATGACCGTTTAACGTGTTTCCCCATGTATGAGAGTCATGGTGCAGAATGAATCAGGCTGTATTGTGTAGTTATTTGCTACTGGTGTTTTCACAATTGCATTTTCTTCTATCCAGTACAGCCTGTGATGTGGTGGCCCGTTTGAGAGTCTTGATTTTTGAACCACTTCAATATAAAACAGATTGTGTTCTGGACCAGCAATGACTTGCATGCTTTACTGCAAAACTAAGGTACATTGTCTGCCTCCTGATAGGGTGCTTGTTTCTCGTTTGCAGTTACCGGAGACAAACATGGCCGAGGCAGACAGACCAGGGAAGCTTTTCATTGGAGGCCTAAACACTGAAACTACTGAGAAAGCTCTTGAAAGTTATTTCAGCAAGTTTGGCCGCATATCTGAAGGTAGTAAGCTGTTATTCAGAGTATTGCATTTTTTTTATATTAAATTCAAAACTAAAAATGGAATTAACTGAAGAATAATGGATATGTAAGTTGATGCAAAGGGTAGGGAAACCTTTGAACATTAATAAATAATTGTCCTTCAATATCGTGAGAATTGAGGTGAGATTAAATGCTGATTAAACCATTTTTTATAAACGTATCACAGCTGTGCAAGTCTTCACAAGTAACGAGTTCAGCCAAAATAATGTAAACCTGTTCATCTTACATGGGAAAAGTGGTGTAGAGTCACTTCTTATGGAGTTTAACACTGGGCTACATGAACTGATGTTTTGTGAGCTATTCCAGCAGTACAGCTGGACCAGGTTAGTGTGTACTTTATTCATTTGTAATATAATTACATGTGGTTGTAATCAAATATTATAATTTGTTATATAATGATGCATGCATTTGAGATTCTGCTGTTGGGTCATTTGATGCCTAACCAGACAAGGTCGTTGCAGCACACCATGTCCCAAAGCAAAGTCCTATAAAATTTGTTCAGACCCTACTTTCAGCTTTGCAAAACTTCCATGCCAGGGTTAAGGTCTGTATTACAAAAACATTATGAATAAAACGCATATTGTGGTAATTTTCATACGATCTGAATGCTTTTGGGTGTAGTATCAATATAAGTGCATAAATGGCTTGGAGTATGGCTACTAAGGGTATGAAGTTCCAGTGTCCTTCCATTTATTTACATATTCCTCTTCATCCAAAACTTTTACAGATTTTACCTATGGCATAAAACAATTTTCCCTGGATGTAGATCATATTCACTGTTGTCCTGAAAAAAAGCCTGGTGTTGTGGCCTAACTGACTTTGACCTGAGCCTGATAACCTTCTCCTGCATCAGTAAAAAATGATTAGACATAGCTTAAAGTACAAATTAAAGCCTCCTGCAGAGTTGTTTAATATATGGGATCTCATTCAGTCTGTGGTATAAATTTAAGTGTTACTTGAACGTCTTTTACCAGTTTGCACACCTTTCAACTCAATACTGTGGCACAAGCCGACAGAGTAAATATGTTAAATGAAGTGCGTAAACAGATTTAATAACGATGTCTGTGAAATATCAGCACAAGATAAACTTGCCGACATTGAGTTGCAATATGACCCATTTGCCACATTTGCAGTGGACACAATGTGACCTACTGTTAAAAGCAGGCAAACATTTTGAAGAATGAGGAAGTAGTCACAAGCTTGACTGGAGGGGAAGGCACACAACAGCTTTGTTGTAGCGGTGGATGATGATTTTGCTTGATACCATATTTTCTATTCAGAACATTAAATGAAGGCTTTATTCCAGCATGTAAAAACTGCGCTCAAACCAGTCCAACAAGCAGAGTTCACCAGTTCTGAACAAAGTTTGTATTTTAACATGGTACTCAAACACTTGGGCTATAATTAAACTTGATGTTGAAAAAATAAGCTGCTGACAAGTTTCATTTTGAACCACATGTCTCACTACACATTATGACCAACAAATATTGACTGGATAAACAAGACTTTTTTCCTATTTGGGATAAGTCCCATTGTTAAGTGTGACCCTGTTAGTTTAATGTTTCATCTTTTGCCTCCTAGATCTAATGGGGTTTTTTTTTCTAGTTCAATATTTGTCTTGCAAGCTATGAAGAAAATTCTGGACTTGATCATGCTAAAATGAAAACAATCGATCAATACCTCTAAGAAGTTCTGAGCTTGCACCTATGCAGCTGCTATTGATGGAGTTTTAAAAATGTGCCCTAACATTTGTGTATTTTTCTTATAGTTCTGCTTATGAAGGATCGTGAAACAAACAAGTCCAGGGGTTTTGCTTTTGTGACTTATGAGAATCCTGGCGATGCAAAAGATGCTGCAAGGGAAATGAATGGAAAGGTAAAGATAATTCACACTCAAAGATGTAAGCTGTGATGACACTTTGTGGTGTGGATCTATTTGAAGTGACATTGTCCACAGATGTCCTCTAAGAAGTTCTGAGCTTACTTATATACACTTGGGTTTTTTTTAATGTGTAGTTTTCTCCCTGTGTGAGCTGAAAACTTTAAGCTGACCTTTTCCTTAATTTTTCCAGGCCCTGGAGGGTAAACCCATCAAAGTAGAGCAGGCCACAAAACCTCAGTTTGAATCAGGCCGCCGTGGGCCACCATCAATGCATCCACGTAGTCGTGGTCCTCCTCGAGGCCCACGTGGATCCAGAGGTGCTCCTAGTGGGATGCGTGGACCACCAAGCAGAGGTATGATTCTGGATTTTTTCCCTCACAATTTGTAGGCTATGATGACATTAATTCAAATGATCTGCTTGAGCTGATTGTTCAGTTGTTCTCTAAGAAGTTCTGAGCCTACATTTTGATGTATATCAAAAGACTGCTGTGATGACGTAGAGACTGTAGAACCTTTCTTTAAAGGGATGTCATCAAGAGGCCCACCACCTATGAAAAGGGGACCACCAATGCGCAACGGGGGGCCACCACCAAAAAGATCAGCACCCTCTGGTCCAATGGGCAGACGTAAGGGGCACTTTTATATTTTTCTAGCGTTTCTGTGCTTTTGTGTTGTGCTTGATTAATTTGATATCCACAATTTCTCATTTTGCAGCACCAATGTCCAGGGACCGGGATCCTTATGGTCCTCCTCCTCGCAGAGAATCACTTATGTCAAGGAGAGATGATTGCCCATCACCACGCGATGAGCATTACAGTGCTAAAGACAGGTAAGTAACTTAGTGAAATGAGTTACAATTGAATAACACCTTGTATTTCCCGGAGTACCTAATTGTCTGTGCTCTACAGCTATTCCAGCCGAGATTACATGAGCTCACGAGACAGCAGGGACTATGCCCCTCCACCACGTGACTATTCATACCGTGATTATCCATCCCAGTCCAACTCCAGAGATGACTACGGTTCAGCATCTAGAAGCTACAAGTATGTTAAGAACAGTTAATAACGTATGTTTTGAATATTTTAGCCTTCAATTAATTTTTTTTGTTCCTTCCCCTTTGCTCAGTGATCGTGATGGTTATGGTGGCGGTCGAGAACCCAGGGGCTATTTGGAGCGGCAAAGTGCAGGCTCCTATAGAGACCCCTATGATGGTTACGGTAAGAGTACTTCTTTAGTTTTTGGATAAAGGGTTAGGGTTTCGCCCTAAAAAAATTGTGCTCTATGCTCCTGGGACAAGGCCACCTCATGTCAATGGAAACTTCAAAACGTCCTTTCAACTCAGATGTTCCACAATGTCAAAATCGCACTCAACAAGGAATCCGTGGCAAGCCTTTCTCCCTCTTTGAGTCGTTCCAATAACCTTATCCAAATCAAACAAGAGAAACCAAGTGCCCAATCTACAATCTATCCTCTGGAACTCAGTTCTTAAGGAAAACTCAGTTGCTCTCGTTGCTCCATTACCGTCGTTATCGAGTTAAGTGAATAAAGCTGCACTTTGTTCCTCAGAGATCCAAATTCATTTTTGACATTCTGTGCACATTTGGGTCGCTAACAGCCCTAAACTGTAAATATTTTAAAACGCAGTGAGGAATATATGTAGGAAAGTGGGCACTTGTCAACGCAGTAACTTGCACAAAATATGTATGTAAATTTTGCCAATTACATGAACATTGACCCTGCAGGTAATTCGCGCAGTGCCCCACCCTCAAGGGGTCCCCCTCCATCCTACAGTGGGAGTGGCGGAAGCAGTCGCTATGACGACTATGGCAGCAGTTCCCGGGATGGATATGGCAGTCGCGACAGTTATCCCAGCAGTCGGAGTGACCCATACTCCGCTAGCCGTGGTGAGCGACTGGGCAGGCAAGAGCGGGGCCCGGCCCCACCTCTAGAGAGAGGCTACCCTCCTCGTGAATACAGCAACTCAAGTCGTGGCGCACCTCGGGGTGGCGGCCGCGGAGGCAGTCGGCCAGATAGAGGAATGGGCCGCAGTCGTTACTGACATGGACTCAATGCGGATAAAGCGTCAGCTCACAAGAAGGGGCATTCGTACATAGGCTGAGAAAATGGAGAGTCGTTTTTAACCTCTGTATGGACTTCAAGCTTCAGTTTCAAGCTGTACCCGAACTTGTGAAGGTTTTTTTTCCCTGTAAGTGTTCATTCTGTTTTTCCCTGCCCATCTCCCATTTAATGGTACTGTTGCCAATAACAATAGTGATTGTTAGTTTTTGTACCTTAGTGATGTTTAACCTGCAATGCCCAAGAGTATGGTTTTCATTTACCAATAAAATTTTTAATCAAAGAGCTTGCGCAAAAATGCTGTTCGAAGAAGGACCATGGAACCAATGAAACTTGTCAGCATAGACCCTTGATCAACATTATTGTGAGGGGGGAAACAAAAAAGATCCAGTTTAGATTGTGGAGAATATTCTTGTTGACCTTGTTCAGTCTGTTGAGAAACAAGAGATGTCACTTTGCCAAACTCTTAATCAGTATAGTTTTTCTCAGTGCAAATGGATCCCTCATCGTAAAGTCTAAACTTTGACGGCTTGCATCGACCAGTCCAAAGACAAGCAAAATGCAAGAAACAATTCAACACAAGATTAAACGTGTCAACAGCTGGTAAGCAAAGCAAACCCTTTTGTCTCTGGTCTAAGTGAAGTTAACTCAATGGTAGGAGTTTCAGTCTCAGCTACAGGTTAGTTAATCGTCATTCTGGCCTGAATGCTATGCTGCAATCTAACACCGTACAGTTATGTCATACTTGACAAAAGACAAAGAATCAACTCTGCAACCAAAAGGAGTCTAATCTCTTACGACCCAATGGATTATTGGGTTAAAATGCCCATAGTTTGAGGAAGAATGTCAACCAAAAATTGCACATTCTCCAGAGGAAAGATAATCTGGATTTTTTTTTTTTTGCCACCTCTTCAACACATCATTGAACAAGTGACAAATGGCTTTTAAGGATAAAGATGAAGCCTTCCACCAAAGGACTATTTCCTCAATGTAGTGTAAGCCCCCAAATTTCAAATGATGTCCAATCCTTTGTCAGTGGACCCATATTGAACTTGTAGAAAGTTGACTTAGGTTTTAACAAAAGCCAGAGCCGCTCACAAGCATGCCCATTCTAACAAAGGAGACCTCTTGGAAAGACGCAGTGTTTCTATCATTCAGCCTGGAAAGTAACTGGAAGCCCAATCAAATTGCTCCTTGGTTCTTTTGATAAACTTACTCATAATTACCCCTTCATGACTATAACGGGGTACTAATTGGATTTGATTCTTGTTGCAGGATGAACATGAGCATGAGAATGACGGGACCCTAGCTGCTTAGTGCTGCTTGCCACTTGTTTATTGGTTATGTGCAGCGCATTCTGCATCTCACAGGTAAGACCAACACCACATGTTCAAAAATGCTTCACTGTTCATCTCTCATTGTTTGCTTTTCCTGTTTGCTAGATGGACTTCGAGACAGACCTGGTGGAAGTCCATTAAAGGGAGCGGAGTCCAAATGAATCTTGTGCTTGTTTGCAGTGTTTTATTTAAAATAAACATTTCAAATGAATTTGGTCTATTGAGGATTTTTTTCCCCTCTCTGGTGAATAAGTTTGTGAAATATTGATGCTCCTTAGTGGTCTGTAATGTAAAGGAGGCTCTAGGCTACATGTTCTCACATTACACACAAGGAGGGAAATGACATGTCTGCTGCACACTTAAAGATGTACCATCATTCGTATTCATGGGTTTCGTCAGATGGTAGCATACAGGACATCCTCATCCACTAGAAGTTCCCTGCAGAGTAACTGACGAGGTTCTCTGCTGGTTTGTTCTGGGCTGTTCCGCAAAGCAGAAGTGCTACGGATGTGGGTAGCATCTGCACCGTCCTACACGCTGCACCAGCGGCTCAGTGCGACTCGGCCAGGCCCGGTGAGCCCGAGCCATGAACCGGGAGGAGCAGATCGTAACGTGGCTCATCTCCTTAGGAGTTCTTAATTCCCCTAAAAAAAACATCGCCGATCCGGAGGGCTTCCTGAAAGCCTCTCTGAGAGATGGGGTCGTCCTGTGTAAGCTCATGGAGCGACTGGTGCCCGGATCCATTCAGAAGGTAAAGCAACCCTAGAAAGAAATCCGATGCGGTAGATACGGAAGGACAGACCGGCTGCATCTGAACGCAGGCGGACTCTGGAGTCTCAGCAACCGGGAAACAAAGCGGGACAGTCAGGCTGAGCCCACCGCAACCATTAACCATCGCTTCTGGAGCCATTTCTGATAACCGAAAACGAAATTACTCTAAGTACAAACTACAGTTCGTCTTGGATTGTTAACATTATCTCTTGGAATTTAATTTGTGATTACACTTATTCACGATGTAAACTCGGACTTCCTGCCCGAGGAGGGGAGAAAGTGTTCCGCATTCTATGAACTGGCGTTTTTTCATGGCTGAACGTTTCAACCGACCTTCACCAGAGTAAAGCATGCTGTTTTGAACGTGGTCTCAACAAAGTATGTTTATATAGCGTAGAAACACCCTTTATGTGGGATCTGTTAAAAAGCGTTGTTTAGGTCTGTTTTTATTTGTGATTAAGTTGTCAGTTTGTAGTCATGTGCTGCGAGCACGTCTGTGCAGATCATTACTGATGAGTAAACTAAACATCCCGCATAACTAACACACAGCCCCTTCGCCGAACCCGTGGGTTTGTAGGGTCTAGAGCAAATAGAACTGTGTGCCTGCTTTAGCACGTTTTATCAGGACCTTTTCTGACACGCTGCCTGCCTGGTCCTGGTCTCATATGTCCATACTTGTGAGGTCTAGACCGAGCCTGAGGACATCGTCACTTCCTCCACAAAATCTCTTTTCCTGGTTCGACAGGGCAATGAGAGATGTGCTGATAGAGACGAGAAACCAGAGTCTCCTTTTAACTTCACCAAACAGAGCTGAAGAGAAGCGTTTGTTTCTTTTTTGCGAGCTAATGGAGAGCAGCGTGTGAGCAGGGACAGGGATAAACAGACAGTCCAGACCAAGAGGGTCTCCAGAGACTCAGGGCTGATCAGGAGTAATTGTAGTAGTAGTGGTTACAGCTCCTCTGGGTTTCTTGTTTACCTTTTTTTCCCCATCTCTGGCTTTTCACAGTACTGCCCGGAGCCCAAAGGCGAAGCGGACTGCGTAGCCAACATTCGCGAGTTTCTGAAAGGATGCCTGTCTTTGAAGGTTGAGGTGAGTTGTCTGCACACTGTGCTGGAGGTTAGAACCGGGACCCTCCGTCCAAAAACACACTGAATAGGGCATTTCTCCTACTAAGGTACTCAGGAGCCCCGAGTTCTCCATCAGAAAATATATACATGCAGTAACATTAAAGTAGCAGTTAAATACATTAGCTTGTTATTTAACAAATATCGTGCCTGTGCTTCAGTTTCCATGAAGTGTAGCTTGGTTTACAAAAGCATCAAAAAAGCTAGAAAAAGTAACAGAAGAGTCAAGCCTTTGTCAAAACCTTTGTAAATTTTATTTATCAAGGTGAGTTTATCAATACTTACTTTGTTTTAGGGTGATACGTGGATTTTGATCTACTTTTATGCCTATTACAGGTTTCACTGAGCAACAGTTTACAGTGGATTAAATCAGTTAATAAACATGGGGAAATATAACTCAGCCTCAGTCAATTCTGCCTGAATACCAGTTCGTGGTTTGATTTACTTAGAAGCACATGGGTCACTTGTATTTATGGCATGCTGTCCCCTCCTAAAAATGGGAGTTTCCCTTTTAGTGAAGCAACTTGTCCAGACAACAGTATCAGCTGCATATCAAGGCTAAGACCAGCACTGGCATGTCAGGTTTTCAAGGAAATGATGTCTCTGGTCTATAGCATTTGTAACAATATGTTCAGCTTCTTTTACACTTCTACAAAGACTATGTGAAAGGGAATCACCTCTTCTAAAGCTTGCCAAATTCCAGGGCCCACCCCCAAGGATATAGATAAGAATCAGTGGACTGCAAAATTTAGGAATAGCTTTATAAGTATTGTATATGTTTTAAAGAAGGTCTTGAATCACACACAATTTAATAAAACCAATGTGCAGTGTTTAAGATTAAAAGTTTGGCATTTCTGGTGTGTGTGTGTTTGGGGTGAATGGGGGGGTGGCTGTCCTTTTCCATTTTCCGATGCTTCCAATGCACCCCCCATAATTAGTGGCAATGCTGTAATGCGGCTGTAAGGAGATGGGCCATGTCTTTTAACGTGGACCATATGATGGCCTGTGGGCAGCCGGGCCCTGCCCATGCTTTCCGTGGTGAAGCTGTCCGCCACCCCTCCGCTCAGGCCCTAAAGTCTGCATGGATGATGTGGATCATGTGACTGGACAAAGAAGCCACTTGCACAACTTTCACTTCTGCTTTTCGAGAAGTGTTCGAATGAGAAACAAAATAGCCGTAGCCCCAAATTAAGCTTGCTTTGCACTAGTCAAAAGGGATTTTGTATGTGTCATTTGTATTGTATAATCTTTACTGAAGTGCTCTGAAGTTCTCTGTGCATCTTATTTGAAGAAGACCCTCCTGAATTGGCAGGTGTATAAGAAATGCACATTATTCACCCATATTTAAGTTAAAAATAACATTAAGAAAGAAATTTCAAAGGTATTATTTGCAGAGTTCCAGAAATGCAAGCGAAGACCACATGTACCTGTGTATAAACCTTTAATGGCCATCTGTGACCATTTTAGGTGTGAGGGGTGATAAAAATGACCCATTTTTGACCCTGACCCTGAGAGTCATTCTGTGACTTTTGCAGCCAAATGATCAAAGCCATCCTCTTAAATTGATCCCTTACTTTGCTTCTAGTTCAAAACACTGAAGCTACATTTAATTACAAATCTAAAAACCATAAACAGTAGTGTTTATGTAGATAACATCTCCACAGTCCAGGAAAGGGAGGAAAGTGGCCAAAACAATCCTCTTCCTAGCAGGAGAAAGATTAATGCAAGATTAACGGGAGAAGGATAAACATAATCTTCCCATGTAGAAGATCACATTTATGTTTTCAGTCGTTTTTTTCCAAGCTTAATATGGCTTTTGAAGCTTAGTTAAGGCTAAGATGCTTTCATTTTAAATCATATTTTAACACCACTTCATCCGTGAGATTTGAAGGGGGTAACGACAAGGCCAGGGCCAATAGAAACAGACTGTGCTGGATAGAATGTGTGTAAAGTTATAAGATGTCACAGGAAGGTTGAGATGCATAGATAAAGAAGTGTGAAATACATCACACCCTATAAATCGTGTGTGCATGTGTAAGACACATGAAACTTGCCTTGTGAAGATCATGCAAATAGCAAAATACAAGACTGTTAAAATAGCCAAAGAAACACAATAATGCCCTCTTTTTTGTCTTCAGTCTGCAACTGTTCCAACAGATGCTTCTTGCTGGGCAATGTGAACTCTACATTTAAGATGTTTTATTTAAAATGTGAAACCCTAGCCTTTGGAGGAAAGAAGATAGTGAAGTGTGCACTGTGGGTCCTGTGGAGTGAATGACGAACACAAAAAAGAAAGATCATTACAGATTCTCTCTTATCTTCAGTAGCAGTGCACTGAGTTGCCAGTTTGCTAAATACACTTAGTGCTGGCCAATATATAATCTACACCAGTATAATGTTATATTGACATGCCGTAATAGTTTTTTTTTTTCTTTCTAAAGAGTCCATTAGATATGTAATGAAGACTGTATTCATGATGCAGCACAATTTACTCATTGTGTCAATGACCTGATAATTAACTGTCAGGTGACAAGCTTTAAATGTCATTGGGTACTTCCCATTGTTTTGAAAGAACAGTTTAAAATCTTTAAAATAACTAAATGCATAGTATAATTACCTTTCTGTGAGTGTTGTTAGTGTCTGTTTTATGTTAAACATATGTAAATGACTTTTACATATTTTCATTTGTTAGGACATATACCTGACACAGGCCAACACCATCAAACTGTCATGTATTCAGAAAATTTGATATTAAAATTTCTCAATAACACCTAGCAGTTGGTTAAAGGTGAACAATACAATACAGCTAATCACGGGTGTTACAGTCCAAGAGCACCCACATATAGTGGAAAACAAAAAGCCTAAAAATGTCCCCAAAACACTGTAATTTCATTTTAAACTCTGCTTAATATGTTACCCTTAAAAATGTAAAGGTAAACCCGTATTCATACTGTACAGTTCACACTGAACTGCTGTCTCCCACAGTGCTAGAGTGTAAAATGCAGATGTTACCCCTGTATAGACTGTACTGTAATTCATGCACGCGTGTTTTCTTTGGTATTGCATGTGCGGGCATCGCAAAAGCATGTGCTGGAGCAAACAGTTATCAGTACGGCTGTAACGGTACATGTATTCGTACCAAACCGTCGCGGTACATGGGTCACGGTTCGGTACATGGCGTCTTTCGGAGAATACACGGTACGACGGAGAAGATGTGACTGAAGTAGTACGGAATCCCCAAAAAGCGCAAGTAAATCATAAACCTGGGTCGGAGTGTGGTGCAATAGTGCCATCTACTGGCGTAACACTTGCATGAAAATATAATCAAGAGTGTGTGTTTACTGGTTAATACACTGCTGTTTATTTTAAATAAACAAAAACAAACCAAGCCTCATTCTTGAGAACTTTTTGTTGCTTAACTTTGCTGTGTCGTGAACCGTACCGAACCATGACCCCAAAACCGAGGTAAGTACCGAACCGTGACATCTGTGTACCGTTACACCCCTAATTATCAGCAAGAGACTGAATCCGCGACTGCTGAACCGGGGGTTTAGTGTATAGCCAAAATATTATACCATGTGTGAGTATGTTTGTTTTAATAAGATAGGTTTGAGTTCTACTGCCTCATGTAAAACGTGGCAGTAGAAACACTATCAAAACCTGTGATTTTTATTTAATATGACACTTTATGCACTGCACTAAATCCAGTGAATATTTGCTCTTATTGTAATGAACCATGCAGCAGGGTTTCCCCATACATTGATTTATTTTTGGCAGTTAACCACAAAATCACCATTGATCTCCATTATATTACTCTGACACTCCCCCATCTCCCCTCCCTGTCAGCTGGGTTGTGAGGGTTAGCACATTGTACATAGCTGCTAGCAACCACATCCCCCACCATCGTTACTGAAAAGTTTAGTAGATCATGTAACAACAACTGTGAAGTTGGATGGGCTTGACAGAACACTGACAAAAATCTTGTTCAACCAGATGAGAAATTGTCTACATTTTTCTCTAGATTCACTCTCCTTTTTTGTTATGTAATCGTCCCTTAAACATGGTTGTTGTCGTTTCAGTTGATTATTGAAGCATAACCTACGCTACAGTTTTAAACTGGAAATTCACACTGAATATTTCTGAACAGTCAAACAAATCCTAGAGTGTAAAGTACAATTTAGAATGATTTAGATCTATTAGAGTGACTGATGTGAAATGCTCCATTCTAGAGAAACTTCATGGGGCAGACTTGTTCACAGTGCTGGTTATAAGAACCAGACATCCAAACAGTTTATTGCCTCTAAAAGTACCCTCCAGAAACCTAGCACAAGAAATCATTTTAGATATGATGACTGATGCCTGAGTCATTGATTTGTGACAGATTTGAGAAGACTGTGCATGTATGGCATTGTAAGGGATCTGTTTCTCAATGAAAACCCTTTTTTACTGTTACTTACTGTTACATATGTGTCTTCTGAGTAGGTTCTCTGGTGCTTTTTGAAAGTAAACAAACAAAATTTGCATTGCAGACATTGTTATGATCAGTATTAAGAAATCAGTGAATTAATTTCTATGTAATAAACAATTTAATCTAAATCCAGTCTACAAATGTATATTATTCAGGAATTCTGTAAATTTGGTGAAATTCCTGTTGAACATCCTGCATTGGATTGTACTATTTCCCATTATGTTGGATGGGATATTTACTGGTGCTGTGTCAGAAAAGTATGAAATTGTAACTCTAACTCTTCTCACACATCTGAATTTTTCAATGCAGTTGTTTTTTACTTCTACCTGTCAGCAGAGTATATGGATCCACTGATGTTTCCCATGTCGAAATTGCTATCCAGTTTAATTTTTGTCTCTTTTTTTTTTATCCCAGGGCTTTGAACCGGAGAGCTTATACTCTGGGGAGAATTTTAGCAAGATTCTGTCTACGTTGTTGGCGATAAACATCGTCACTCAAGGTAATTGTCTTATGGTCCTCGCAGGTCTTTCAGCCACTCACAGTGTTTTGCTTGAATGTGTCTGTCGGCATTAACCTTGTCTAGCACCTCCTTCACTTCAGACTTGTATTGCTAGTCTGATGTGTTTCCCCTCGGCTGCTCCCTAATGCAGTTTTGTGCAGTTGTTGATTTTGTGACGATGATGACGAGCCCCGTGGACAGTTTTGGCTTTGTGGCTCTGATGTGTGAGTGCCTTGTGTTCATGATCATTTTTAGAAAATTGAATACCACTGGTCTCTCATGAACTACAAAGAACTTGTCTGTTCATTTGTGGTTGGCGATGTCTGCAAACAGATTTAGGCTGTAGTTAATCAGGACAATGAGCTACATCTTTTCAGGCTGAATGTTCCCAAATCGTTTGTTGCATCCAGATTCACGTGTTAGCAAGGATTTTGTGTTACCAAGGTCTATTTATGACGTTTATGTATGAACAACATAGGAACAACACCTTCACCATTTAAACAGGCCTTTTTTTTTTATCATAACTTTACAAATTTGTTGTGTAAATGTTTTATGCCTTATTCAAATAGCGGTCTGGACTGCAACACATCTTAAAACTTAAAGAGAAAGGAAGATATATGTAAATAACAAGATCATAATGGGATTAATTTCCATACTTGGACCAGACAGTAAACAGTATAATTGGAAACTAATATTTACATGCTAGATCAAACAATTTGCTGTTGGATGTAATCAAGTGCCTGTGCCGCCAATACATGTATATAGACACAATTGTTTTATTTCTGCATGAAAGTGAAACTTAAAGTTGAGCATTTTTCAAAAAGTGAAATATGCCTTGAGCTAAAGGCCTTTTGCAATTGGCAAAAGGCCTGCCTGATGAAAAATGCAAATGGAATTTGAACAAGGTATATAGGATACAATCCAGAAACTTTTTCATGCAAGTTGTAAACTGCTGGTTTGAATTTCCTGTCTCGATTTACACACTGCCTTCACTTTAACAAACGGTAAAAAAGGAAATGGCAAAACCTTTAAATTATTTCATTTAACCGAACCATCTCCCGAGCTGTTTAAAGTGAATGCAGTGTGTCATATGCATAAGCTTGTACATTTACAGCCAACACCACATAAAATTCAAAAGCAAGCTGTTTTCTTTACATGTTGCTGTAATGTTCAAAGTTGCACACCCCAGATAGGACAGCACACATCGGCTTGATTTAAGGTAACACCAGGTGACACTGAGCGCTACCATACTTAAGAAGACTCCTGTTCCACAGAATGGATCACATTTTTACTGACATGTCAGTTCTGCAGCTGTTTATTTTGCCCTTTTTGTGCAGTGCTGGGGTTCAAACAAATGACTGACTGTGCAGATCTGGATGAGACTAAAGCCATTGAGAAACAACAGTAAAAGATACATTACCCCACCTCCCGCTGTAAAACGTGCCCCCTCTGATTAGTACTTAAGTAGCTGTTTCCCAACCCTGGTTTAGAGACCCACTGCTGATTTTAGTGCTTTCCCTGCTTTACCGTACCTACTTCAGGGATTGGCAATGAGCTGATTAGTTGGATCAGGTGTGTTGGTTGGGGGGAAAAAAGAAAACACATGGAGCAATGGGCCTCCCAGACATTCTTCAGTGCTTTTCAGTACAGCAAAGTGCAACAGCTGTGAGTGTGTGTGTGTGTGTGCGCAAACTGAAAAAAAATTGGTAACTGGTTTGTTAATGAGGTTTGGTTCCAATATTGTATAAAATCAAATGTGTGTGTGTGTGTTTACATGACTGAAACAGAAAAAAAAGAATTGGTAACTGGTTTGCTACTGAGATTTGATCCCAATATTGCATAAAATCAAATCTGCGTGATTGTGTGTGTGCATGCGTGTGTGTGTGTGTGTGTGTGAGCAAGTGAGCTGCAGCTGCTCTTTTCTGCTGCAGCAAACAGATAGTTGTTTATTGAAGAGCATGTGGATTCCATGAGGCACAGAGCTTCCCCCACAGCATACTGTGCTGTGATAGGCAGGGAAACTCTCTCCGGTGTCCTTCCCTTCTGCACTGCCCGCTGTGCTGTCCTTCTCAGCCTGTTACACAAATCTCCCTCTGGGCCTTGACCATCAGTGCTTTAACTCGCTGGACACTTTTGGGTTTGTCTCAGTGTGTAGTGGATTGCTTTGACCGTCCAAATTGCTTAGGGCTAATGTGATTGCTTTAGTTAATATTACACATTTATATTAATCCTGCTGACAGAATAGGCTTAACTCTAGCAGAGGCGAATAGCCACTAGTTAAGAATAAGTGAAGTTGTTCTCCTAAAGCATGTGTGCAGCCGTGAAGATTTGCAGTGTACCCAGTAGTGGTGGGCAATGGTGCAAAAATATTATCACAATACGTTTCATGATCATTTTTACAGTATGTTATGATATGTACTTTTTCTGACCTCTGAAGAGTTGGAATGGACAAAAGAGCTAGTAATGCACTGTCTAGTAAACAAATACTAATTATGGAAAATAGTATTCTTTAAGTACTGGTTGTATCAACATTCATAATGATATTTGATGTGAAGTGAGTATTCTGTCATACGTGAACTCACCACTGCACACAGTGTGAACAGCACGAAATTCAACCACTGCATTTAACCCATTCACCAAGTGAAGCAGCGGGCAGCCAGGAACAAAGTGCCTGGGGAGCAGTAGGTGGGGATAGTACCTTGCTGAAAGGTACCTCAGAGGTGCTTGGAAGTCTTGGAAATCGAACCTACGACTTCCTGATGTTTTGTGGTTTCTGCTAGGAAAAAGAGTTATTCTGGCAAAAAGTTGCAGGTGTTGAGTAGCACCGTGTTGTTTAATATACATTATATCAGCAGAAAGACAGTGTTGTCCAGAATCATTTCCACTTCTGCAAAGCTGTGATCACAGACATAGAAACAATGTTGTTAGATGCTGGAGTCTTCAGAGTGTCAAACTTATATAAATGGTTTATTCCAGTTCAGTGAACACTAGTTCGCAATAAATTTCCCTTGCGATAATGGAGTGGAATACATATGGAATGATATATGAATCAGAAGCACAACATCTGGTGCCAGTGGTCACAACTATATATTTTTTTCAGTGATCATTATTAAGAGATATTGGACCTCTCTCACGGATTCGTTGGAACTTTCTGCAACGCTTTGAGGGGCCATATAAAAACGTGATGTGATTTGTCAAAGTAATGATAAACGTTGACGTACTGCCCAGCTTTAGTGGAGAGATCAATGTGAACACCTTAGTTAAAATAGAGGCTGGGACTTGTGTGAAGTAAGCTACAGGCTCCTGTTGCTGTCGCTACCGAATGAAGAGCCACAGGCGGTATGTTTTTAAATAATCTGACTGACAGGCATGATGGGACTTGCAGTGATGCTGCTGCCAATCAGCTCAAGCCTGTCACTCACCTCTGCAGTGACTCAGCACATAGTAATCCCACTCCGTTCTCTACATTGAGGCCCGAGTGTACAAAGTGTTTTTGTGCAATTTCAGGTGCAAATGGGACACATTCAACTCAAAAAAAGCATTCATGTAATGTATGAAAATGTTTTATGCAGTTTATGCTCCATGCAACAAAGCGCTGCTCTCTCTTATACATATGCATTTGATGGATGATCACAGAAAAATGGATGGAAGTAATGGGAGGGCAGCTGACTGTGTATTCCGTTCAGGCTTCAGGAAGCAGTTTTGATGGAATTTTCTCATCCAGGTGTAAATTAGCAGTGGTATTGTTAGGAGAAAATGGCAGCAGATGGAAGCACATGCCTCAAAAACATGCAGAGAAAAATATGGTGGAAATTCCTCACAGTTCGTCTTTTTTGAGCCAGAAAGAATGAGAGAGAATTTCACTTATGAGTTTCTTTTGTCCTGTACTTCTTGATGGCTTTCTAAAACCTTTAAACTCCAGGCCTCACAAGCTTAGTATATGGTCCAGTGCACAAGGATTGCCTACAGTAAGTGTGCTGTGCCTTCTTCCGCACACACATCTGGGAGAAGAGACAGAAGTGGGACAAAAGACATTATTACTTACTGTCTAGTGCAGTCTTGTCTGAGGAGCAATTGAAGCATCTTCCGATACTCACCCTGCTCCACTCACCCTGTATGTGCTGTTTGTAGCTTATGATTGCAGACCGTAGTTGATGTTTTTTCTGCATCGTTTGTTTGTCCCCTTTATCCTGCTCGCCAACATTCATGACCACCAGTTATGACTAAAGGATTATTTAAGTGGTGGATTATTCTCAGCTCAGCAGTCACAATGACATGGCAGTTGCATTTTAAATTGTTGTAATTTTAAACACATAAGTGTCACTATTGGGCTGAGAATAGTCCACCAAACAAAAATGTGACCTGATCTGGCAAAATGAGTCACAGTGACCCAAAGTTCAAAATTGAGCTTTTGGGATAATTACAAAGATGAGGAAATAAGCTTTAAAAGGATATCTTGGTCAAAGCTGTATCGTAAACGGTTGTCAAGTTACAATCGTTTGAATTGTGGTAGCACAGCACCATTTTCCAACTGAAAAAGTTGTCAGTTTTTTGTTGATATCTTTAACAGATAGCATTCAAATGCACCCAGTATTCAACAGCTAAATTTCACTACAAGCATTTAGATACTTAGAAAAATACATTAAATCAGACTGAAGACACATCACTAGAGCCAAAGAACTCATTGATCAACTTGATTCAGTCTTGCTGGCCAGCAGCAAATTGGAGACGTCCACTGAGTTTAAGCTTTAGCTATTTTACATTATTTTGACAATGACATTATACCAAACAGCAATCACACAACACGACACACTTCACTCTAAACTTCGATGATATTGACCCTGAATACAAATGTTCAACCCGATCTTTGTGAGGAGATATATTCTGGAAAAAAAACGCTAGCATTAAGCTACACAGAACACTGCTAATCTGTGGCGGGGTGGGCGACACAAGGCTGTGAACAGGGCTTCCTATTGGCCACTGAAAAAGTTTCATGTACATGATTTAAGCATTTTGATAGGTTTAAAAAGATCACGGATTGACGTTTTAACACCATACTTTTGACAGCTGAGATCGTGATGTTTCAGAGGAGAGGAGAAAACAGCACTTATTTTGGACATTCTTTTATAAGATTTGAGAGCTACAACTCAGATTAAATAGCTATTTAAGTACATTTTCGCAATTATTTCTGTGATGAAACTTTGAGAGATTAGTTTTGAAGACCTCTTCTTTCATACAATATGAAAGATGTTTTTCAACATAATCAGCCCGACTCATTACGGCAGATCGGGTCACATATGTATTAATTTAATACATTTTGAAAATATAGTTCACAGTAGTTTAAGACCACTCCAAGAAAAAAATCTTAATCTACAGTGAAACATTGCCAAATGACTCTACATTTTGGACTACATATTTAAAAAAAATTGAAATGAAATTGATGATCTTGGTCTTTCTAGGCTGTTAAACCCAAATTAAGCCAGATACAAGAAGGTCAGTGCCCCAGGGCACTGATGCTGAAGTTAATGGTGGTATAAATCGATGGTTTTCAATTGATTATGATTTATTAGGGAAAACAAGAAAACCAATGCAGTTGTATACATCTCTGTGAATAACCTGATTGGTGGAAGCAGGACTCTCTGAAGAAGAGGTATCCGCCTGGGCGGAGCCATGACAGCAACTTCTTTGCCAGCGTGTGCAGCTCCTCTTCGCTCAGATACATCAGCAGCCAGTTCGAGAAGATCAGGTCGAAACTGGAAGAAATAATTAATTCACAGATTCATTCATCCTCTAAACCACCTATCTGACCATGCATCCATCTGCATTTTCTTTTTAACCCATCCTTACCTGATGTATCACTGGAGATACATTATACTGGAAAACTGACTGCTCTTATGTTGGTTAAATATTTGCATCTCTCATTCTTTCAATGTTATTTATCTCAAACAAATTTTAATGACATTTTAATGACATTTACCAAATGCTGTAATTCTCTGAATGTAGGTCTGTTCTATTCAAGACAGTGTCAATCTTCCCCTGACTCCTCAAACGCCACAGATGTCATCAGGTGGTTATAGTAGACTGGTGTGCGGTAGTGGGTGAGTATCTTTGGAGATACATTCGGAGACTTTAACACGTTCAGTTTTCAATCACTATACAAAGCACTATTTTAATATTTTTAAATGACAATACCTATTATTTATATCTCTGTTACTGCTTTGTAAGAAAGTCTTACAATCATTTGCATTTAAAGTGTGACAGTTGTATGTGTTTGCTCTATTTCATTTGTTTGCTTGCACAAAATAACAATGATTATTTTCTTTATGAGATTAATTTCTTCATGTATAAATGTGCAGTTAAATGCAACTGAGCCAGAGGAAGCCTTATTATATTATAATTATTATAATCAAAGATGTAATGTCTCCAGTAGTTTTTACTTCAATTTTATTTGCACGGTACTTTGTCACAAGGCAGTTTAACAGGAATCCATGTCAAAGCCTCAAGCAGGCGAACACAAGAAGACAAGTAGCGTAATTATAATGATAATAAAGACTGCATAAATGATTCATGTTTCATTAGTGAATAGTGAATCATAAATAAAGAAACACGGTGCGTTGTACAGAAGACTGTTAAGCAGTAAAGAATGAAAAATGATGAGTGAGAATGACTGAGAAAGAGACTGAAATTCATGGCTGCCATGAGGACATGTTAGTATGAATATGCGAAAGAACATAGTGCAAGGCAGGAGTCTGTGACTGAACAGTTCTTGTTAGAGTCAGTGCAGGGATCAGTCTTTATTAGGAGGGTGAATGAGGCATGCAGATGAGACTCTCTGGCACAGCAGGAGGGAGACTGGCCGTTCATTACAAAGCAAAAATAGCTGCTTTTTGTCTTCTGAGAGATGCTGAAGAACTAACTTTAAATCATCCTGTACTGATTCAGTGATTCAGTATAAGGGGTAAAACTGTACAAGATATAAGAGATGTAATACAGAACTGTAATGCACTGCACGAATGAATGGGTGAACCGTAATGTATATGCATGTTCAAAGCACTCTACCCACCTGTTTTCAGGCAGCACCAGCTGTGTGACATCAGCTTGGATGAAGTCTGCGTTGCCAAGGTGACTGTTTTCCTTTCTGTTCTTTTCCACAAAGTTCTCCATGAAGTCCACAGCTGTCACATGACGAGCCTTGCCAATGAGATGTCTCGTGTAACGACTGAAAAAGTCAAAGGTTGTGTTCAGTAATGGCACATGACCAACAGAAGAAAAAACTGGGCAATTTGCTTAAAATGTCATGAGCGTTACTCAGCGTTGGGATCATTATTCCCTACACATACGACTTATATTTGGATTTATTTTATTGTATAACTTCTTTGCTGCTGCTCTTTGAAAAGTAGTTCTATTTCTATATTTCACCTTTTTGCACACTACTGATTTCACACAGTATCGAACAGGAAATTGTGAAATAGATTTGTTCAAAGAACTGCGTGTTTAAACCTGTCTCTTTAAACTATGCACCACTCTACCACAACAGCTGTGTCTGATTGCATCACCTTTTACCCATAGCTGTCGAGTGCCAGAAGATGTTAATATACAACCAACTCTGAATTTAAACGTATCACCTATTTGGGTTTTCTCGTCCAGATGGAAAAGTCCATGCGCTGCCTGAAAGGTCTGATCTGTGTTAATAAATATTGACCATGGAGCAGCTTTATCAGCCGGTCAGCTTTATATTACAACATTTACTCCTTGTTTTTAGTCATAAAAGTAACTGATAAGCACCCACACTAAATTAGCCAAGTTACTACACAGAGTTTTATGGCAGTGAATATTTTACAGCTACTCTGTCCGTTGTTTCTAATGGTTACATCTGTAGTTAGGTTAGGTCATTACAAATTTTCAAACTCTAAGAAAAATGTAAGAAGTGCAGACTTAAACTTTGATACAGAATGTAAATCGGATGACAATGTAACTCCTAACGTTTGACCCAAGGTGTTTAACCTAAGGGGTTAATATGATTGAAGATGTCCAATTTGCTAGACATGGACATTATTTTAGACTCTATTGTTAAACTATTAATTTAATAATTAATTTATTGTTAAACACATTGTTAAACTATTAATAAATACTGGCCAGTACCACAACATTACAAATACAGATAAATGCTAATGACTGTAAAATTCAATTCCAGTTCAGTTCAAGTAATGTCTAAATAAGACAAAGACATGCTCTTCCTAAAAGAAGACATGCTATACTACTTACTGAAGAGTAAGACCTTTTCAGCCCATTATCAATATTATTCCATAACTGTAGCATCTACCACTGTGTACTCTATGGCCCCATAAATAACCCCTAATCTTATTACACATAGTGATTAAAGTCTGATTACACTACTCTGGCTGAGAATTTCAGCTTAAGGCTTGATTGCTGAAGCTGGACTGTGGCGTGTAGGTCTAGAAAACTGGATTTGATCAGGTTAAAATATACTACAGTTCTTCACTCTCATTACTTACACATTATTCTCATAGTAGTTACAGGATAACAAGTTTAGGCAATAATGACAGAATAATAAATCACTTGGGTGGCTAATGGGTCAAGCCCTTAAAATCACAGGCTTAATTTCTTAATTGGTTTCACTCCGGATGATTCCCCTGCAGAGGTTTACTGCAGCTCTAATTATATCCACCTCACACTCAGAAGCCCCAGGAGCCTTGATGAACTGAATCAGGTCTGTAAAATTAAGATTTTATAACATAATTAAAAGACAGTGATGGCTTTTTTCATGTAAAGCTTTGAAGAAAAACCACTGGAATACTTTGGAAAATTATGTTTCTTTGTTTACTTTGTTAAACTAGATGTAAATAAACGTGCTGTGTCCATCTGAAATAATTGCTTCGTTCCATAATTTTGGCATGTAGCGTATGTGTCTACAAGAAGCTCACTAACCCAATGCCAGCACCCAGCTCCAGTATATCGATGCCATCCAGGCTGGGCAGCAGCTCCAGTATCTCAGGCAACTCATGCTGGGTCAACACTCGGGCATTGGAGTCCAGCATCATCTCCTCTACTGTAGCATACTGAGAATGTTCCTTCCAGAACTCAGTCATAGTGGTACGCTCTTTACCTAGACAGTTCAAAACATGCCATGGCGTGTGATGGTGAAGTTGTGATCATCCTGAGCCATCATACATCTGCATGCTCTTTTTTAAAATGATACACATCATAGGGGACCACGAATGTTAGGAGATACCAGAGAAGAACTATGTTTGTACGGTTCTTCGCTCTTCTGTCATGTTTATTTGTAAAGGGTAAAGGGGGCATTATCCAGTGCGACTAAAAATAATTAATTACAGGGACAGTCTACTTGGAGCAACTGAGGGTTAAGTGTCTTGCTCAAGGACACTATGGTAGAAAGTGGGGATACGAACCTGCGACTTTGTGGTCAATGGGTCCTGCAAAACTTTCTTTGTTTTAATAGTAATGGCTTATATAAGGCAAAGCGATGTGCTAACTCTTCCTGTACCAGTAACGACCACTGAAGAAACAAAATGCAATGACTAATAACAGTAATATTCTTCACGGCTTTAAAATCATGGACAAAGTTACAAAACTAATCTGATTATTTGTAGTGTTTAAGGCTAGGCTTGCATTCATAAAGTTACAGTGTTAAACACACACACACACACACACACACACACACACACACACACAGACACACACTATTATGCACACAGTCTGACACAGTATGTCCTTCATGGCTCTAAAATCATGAAAAATGTAACAAAACTCAAATCTGATTATTTGTTGTGTTTAATTACCAAACCGGGATTGTATTCATAAAATTACAGCATAAACACACACACACACACACACACACACACACACTATAATGCATAGAATGTAGACTATATGCACTAGATTAACTACACAGTCTGACACAGCCTCCACATGTTGCATCAGTGCATTTTCTATCCCACAACCCCCCCTGAACCGACTTTGGCACCATTGTCTACTTTAGGTGCTGAAGTCATGATGAATCATGGCAAACCATTGAAACGCACAGCTGTCAATAAAGCCTTTCTGGCTCTATAGCCAGCTCCATTCTACCAAACACAATGTCCCACAGCAAGTGCGCATCAAAGTTCCTGCAGTCTCCTCTTACCTTTGTCCATAATTAGTGATGGGAACTGGTATAGACAATATAAACAAGTTACAAAATATAAGTGACCAAAAAATAACAATTAAATTGAACAAAACAGCACGTGTTTTTAAAGCCTCGCATTAAGCTGGGGGTCCAGGTAAACACCCTGAGCACCGCCCGCTTGCCTCCCTTTAAATACTGACGTGCATGGGCGCGCGCTGACCATTTCGAGGGGAGGGCGGCGAGTGGCAGAGGGCGGTGTTCATGAATAATCATGTTAAACAATGTCTGACCGTACGATGCGTGGCGCGCGCTGAGTTGGAGCGGGATTTCCCTGCGCGAGCCCCTTGTTATTTCTCGCGCTCCTTGCTGTGCACCTGGGCTCGCGAGGCTTCAAGCTGGGAGCTGCGCGTGGAGGTGGGAGGGCCCCAGTGAGCATAAGCTGATCAGCTCGCCCCCTGATTGGCTGAACCTACAGTCCATGTGCCACGTGGGTGATGAGGACAAAGGACAATAATTGCATATTCTATAAGAATAAAGCATTGCATATATAGAGAGAGAAATGAGTGTTTAAAATATAATAAAAGCTTTGCGTTTGGTATTTTTACAGACAGAGATGTACAGACACCCCTTCCTTTCTCCGACTGAGGTGCAGTTGCGCAACCTTGCCTCATGCAGCTGCTGAAAAAGTGGCCTGGTCATCAGAGCAGAGCTGCAGGCTGGATTAAAACAATTAAAGTGGCACTTCTGCCCAAAAGGTCTCATATACTCTCCTCACGTCAAGAGTATCTGATCAACCTTGGTGTGTTTGGTAGCTGAAATTTCCTTCTTGAGTTTTGTTTTATAACATGTAATGCTAATGTAGTTAACAAGTAATAAAAACGAATACTATTGTAAATAACAAGTAATGCCAGCAATGGCATTGCTGCTTGTTTGAGTATTCACCAACACCCACCCAATAAAATATATCTCTAGTTAAAAATATTAAAAAGATTTGCCCAAGATATATTTCTCATATTGTATGAAACATACATGGGGTAAAGCGTGCTAGACCAAAAACATCCAACCTAACGTTTTCCCACCAGTCAGAGACTGAATTAGAACTTTTCAATTCGAAGTCAAGTTTACATCAAAATGTATTAACTTGTCATATCCCAACATAACATGCAGCACTTGATGCAAGATCAACCCACCTTTAATATTTACCAGGACTTTGTGCCCTCGGCGCATTTTTTTGTTCCAGGTGTACATTAGAAGTATACGCAAAACACTTCGGCAATACGTTTTTCAATTGTATCACTCATAAAAACTAACAAACAGAAAAAAAACACGCTGAAGAAACAGTTTGCTTTGTTGGTCGTGTTCAACCCTTTTGGTTTAATATAAGCTTGCCTAATATTAGCTGTTCATGGTTTATGGTTAATAACAGGCCTCAGTGTGCAGCAGGCCAGCCAAACTTGAACTAAGTTCAAGTTTGGCTGGCCAATGTGAACAGCGACGAAACCAACTCAAACCTGACCTCACAGAGAAAATGCTCATTATGTCTCTGTAGTTATAATTAGCACAAGATGCCGTAACCACCTCAGTGTACCACTTCTGTCATCAAACCCTGAACTATGCAGAGTTGTCAGACATACATAACTGCACATTTTATTGTTTGAAAGTAATAATCAGAAGATATAAGGTGTTATCACAGCATGTTTTAGTAAAACATAAATTAGCAAACGCAAATAAATAATAACCACAGGATCCATGCCCTGATTTAGTTTTGCAACCCTCGTGAAAGAGTTAATAGATAACAGTATGTCATACAATGTCAGAAACTATATAAGCAAGTTCAGTTGAGATTACTAAAAAGCTCGATGTGGATTAAAAATCAAGCTTTGGAGGCCAGACATGTCTTCGCTGATTGACTACATTTGAACTAAGGTGAACACTGTAGATCTGATTTTTCACCAAACAATTGACTTACAGGGTATATCTCACTGATTTAATCTGAGAGGAGCCAAGGCTCAAAAGGAAAGAAATTCTCATAAGAACACACAAGAGCAACCAAGAAAAGAGAAACTGAAAAGAGAACTGACCTCTGGGCTGCACTAGTCCTGATTTTAAATGATAAAAACATTTCTATTAGTACAATTAATAGCAGTTTAAAACAGTATCATAGACATATAAATATGTTTAGATAT
>JBBJLR010000034.1:2045923-2058804 GCA_037577145.1 Brachypetersius gabonensis
TCTAAGCACATTTCTTATATTAAGCTGCCAACAGGCAAATACAGTATGCGCATTAAAAACCTATGTGTTTTAAAAACCTATGTGTCCTTTTGACAGGCAATGTGTGTGAGTTAGCATGTCCATTTTGGGGAAATTCACAGAGGGAACTGAAAGAGCCATAGGAGTGTTTGGAGTTTGCATAGGTGATCTGAGGCAACTGTAGCATCTGTGCTGTATGTCCCACAGGGGGTTGAACCAGTCACGCTGAACTGCATTCCGTTTAAGGGAAATGGGAACAAAGCATTGTTGAGACACACTGACTGATGGTACTTACCTTGATTTTTAGTTATTGTTTGTGACAGATCTGTACAATGTTAAGTCGTATGTTTAGCTAAACGCTGAAAATGTCTTTCTTTTGTTGCATTTTTCAAAACGGGTGCTGCTGGCACCAAGGCAAAAGTATATCACACTACAGCTCCAGAAAGAAACACAGATTTGCCTTCATATTTAAGAACCGCGGGCAGTATTTCTCCTCATTTCAGAATAAAATATTGATATATATTTTGACGCACATCAGAATAAGAGAAATGATGCAGTGTTTACAGAACTTGAATAATTCAAAGAAAACAAATCTCTCTTTCACTCTTAAACAAAATGGCAATAATTACCTTTGACGAACTTCTAGTAGTGTTTTTCCATCCAGCCGGTCATGTTGTGAGAGGAGAGTGTTGATTACAGCAGTGCTTTTCCTTATTAAACAAGATGTGATTCAAGTGATCACTTATCAGTACCTCATAAAGCAGAATGAGGTGCTTGTGTAGGAATTTAACAGACACCGGCATGGAATGTTTGCCATATTCATAGAGATGCTGATTTAAAAATAAAATGCAGTGGTATCTTGTTTTTTTTCTGGAGCTGTATTTGAAAATCATTTTTGAGGTTTTTAAGTTAGAACGGTGCCACATTTGTAAATAGGATTTGTCCAGGCTGCAATTGTCTAGGCATGTCTAGATTGAGGATTCAATCCCTGGTGGTGCCACAGCCATTTGTAGCTGGGATTCCACAATTCAATTTGTTTTACCTTTTAATTTACCTTAATAAGCAATGATCATTCTTATGATAACAATAACACTTAATTTACTGTGTGGTGGTTTATGAGGTGGTGGCAGTTTGGGTGTGATTTTATTTATGGTTGAACAGTGTATGCATGCTTGTGTTTGGCAGAACATATCACTTCAGTATAGGATTGTGTTTCTGTTTAAAGGTCACACTGATTTAGAGGTCTGATGACCTAAAGGAAGAACTGTTTCCATCATAACAGTAAGGACTGCATGCTACAGAGCCTTTTGCCAGATGGTAGGAGGAAGAAGAGGATGTGGGAGTGCTGGTGGCTTTGTGTATATGTCGATGACATGTGTTGTGGAAGACAGTACTGCTCTGAGAGATATTGAAGATGTCTATGAGAACATCTGTCCATCTGCAGCTGCATCATCTGTGCACTAGGCCAGAAGTGTTATGTTGCCCGGCGTGCTTTCGTGATTCAGCGGATCTGAAAGTAGGGCCCCATCGTTACAGGCTGGTGGAGATGTCCTGTAGTTGGTGATTAGGGCTGCACGATATTAGTAAAACATGCGATATGCGATAATGTTGAGGGTTGCGATGGCTATCACATGCGATGAGTAAGTAAAAACTTAGCCTTTATAGTGTTCATGTTTTTCTGCTTTGGATTTGCTGGTAACAGATGCCGACTAGTCTATGCAGAAAAAAAATGAAGTGCAATATTTCCATTCCAACATTTTTTTTTTTTTAAAGAATTTACTTAAACAGAGCTTTTAATGCCTCCCATAAAACATATGAACCATTGAACACTGTTGAAAAAAAATGAAAATGTTTTTTTAATAATTTTAAATCTTAAATAAATGTAAACATAGTTTAAATTATAGTACGTTATTAGCCAGAACACAGCACAGAAGATGAAGAAACTGCCCAGTGATGTTTTTGCCCTTTTCTCTGTTGCACTGGGTGAGGAGTTTTGGAAAAACACTGTTTATTGCAGTTCAGTCAATAAATGCGATATGTATATTTTTTCGCGTTATGTATATTGCGCATGTTGATATTGCGATGACAGTAAATTTTCGAATATATTGTGCACCCCTATTGGTGATTGCCACGTGCATTGCATGTCTCCAGTATCCTGGAAGTGACCATAGATTTTGTAAGGATGTGCACAGTTTGCTGCTGATGGCTTAGTACATAGTATCAGACACAGACCACTGACTCTGACACCTGGGAGGCTCTGAGTCTGACTCCGAGAGACATGAGGAACAGCGCAGTCATCTTTTTAGATGACATAACAGAATTCTAAGCGTTGCCAAGCATGTTGAGATGTCTAACAAGGCAGTGGCTGACTTCACATGATGCATGTAGTAGCTTCCACTTTCCTAGTTTTGGGATTTAGTTATAAGCCATGTCCATGAAGTTATTTAACAACACAAAATCCTGAAAGATTATGTCTCTCTACATCAAACTTGTTCCAGCATTTGAGCCTAATATAGTTGAGCTCACTGGAAGGTCTCACTCATGACTGTGGACAAATAAACGTCTGTCTGTCTGATTTTTATCCATTCTCACTAGATCGAGGTACCGAGAGGTCATGTCCACCACCCAGCTCCTCTGCTCCTAACCTGTCGACCTCCACATCATCTAACTTAAAGTCTAATAGGTCTTTCCGGCGACAGTCAAAAGCTGTGGTAAGATCTCTAAGCAGTGTCATATAGCCTTAAAGATTGATTGTTTTGGTTGCATCAATTAAAAGTACTTTCAATAATACGATCTCTGCTTGTTTCAATGGCAAAGAATGAATTAATAAATGTGATCATCAGTAGTAATAGTCAATTCTAAGGGTTCACAGTACGGTTCTCTGTGTGCTGTTGATTGTAGGACATGTCGGAGAATGGAGGTGGAAGCCAGCTGGTAGTAAAGGCGCGCTTTAACTTTAAGCAGAACAATGAGGATGAGCTGTCCTTCAACAAGGGCGAGCTGATCCATGTCACACGCCAGGAGGAGGGTGGCTGGTGGGAGGGCACCCTCAACGCAAAGACCGGCTGGTTCCCCAGTAATTACGTCCGTGAGATCAAGCCATGTGGTGAGTAAGCAGTGCAGCATGGGTTCCAACACTATAAAAAGGATATCTATTTTTAAATAACAATTTTGCTTTCTTCATGTCTTGAAGTAAAATTATTCACCAACAAAATCAGGGAATTTCTGCTTATAAAAATTAAATTAAATAAAATAATCTACAATGAAGTCTTTGTGCAATTTTACAATTTTACGAGAAACATTAGACATATTGACTGGATTTAAGATGTTCAGAGTTCCTGCGGATCCTTAAAGTATTAAAAAGTCTTTACAAATGTTTGTTTTTTTAAGGCCTTGAAAAGTATTGAAGAGTCTGGAATTTTAAAAAGTGTGGCATTAAATTAATTCTAGGGCAAAATGAAACAACAATATCTTTTCCCGGTTAGCCTTTTTTTCCCCTTTTTTTTTTTTAGCAGAGATTACAGTTCTGAAGAATCATGCCAAGTCTGAAAAACATCAGGAGAAAAAGAAGTATCTGGTCCATAACACAATGTCTGCAGAAAGTTGCATTATACACTATAATATGCACAGTCTATGATAATATGTATTATTGAAGCAGATTTTCTGAGCAACGTTAGAATGGAAATTGCATGTGTATGATAATTTTTCTCAAAATACGAAAATTTTAAGCTGCTGGTACGATATGTCAACATTTAAGTTCTGGCAACACTGGTAGAGAAGGTGCCCACCACTTTTATTCAGCCTTTCACTTCTTATAAAGTAATTGTTTGACATTGGCATTCTTGTCCAGTTGGTTTTTTTTTTGGTTTTTTTTTTAATCTTCAATGTCATGTTTTTTTTTCCTTAAAATTACGCCTGCTCTTCAGACAAACCAATCTCCCCTAAAGCTGTGAAAGGGTTCGACGTCCCTCAGCTGACCAAAAACTACTACAATGTGGTGAGTTCCCTCCGCTTGACGAACGTCTGCTTGTATAGAAGGGTTTTGTGGCATGGTGGGGGGAGACCCTATGCTTGTGATATTTTTTTGGGTTGTCTTTCAGGTGGTACAAGACATCCTTGAGCATGAGCGCGAGTTTGTGAAGGAGCTGCAGTCAGTGCTCACCTGCTACCTGCGCCCTCTACAGGCCAGCGACAAGTAAACAGAAGATCTGTTACTTACATACATATAATTGCCACATGTGCAGCCTCTTAGTCATTTGAGGATTTTTGAGTCAGTGCACACTCTGAATGTTCCCACTGTGCAGGTTATCCAGTGCGGACAGCAGCAGCCTATGTGGGAACTTGGAGGAAATACTCACTTTCCATCAGGGACTCTGCGTGGCTTTGGAGGAATGCGCCAAGTAATTGTATATTACTCGTAATAATCAATGTACAATAATGTCACTTGACGTACTGGCAGATACACAGAGTTTAAAAAGAAGACTTGGAAGGTCTAAGTTGACGTGTCTTGAGACAAGTGACAGTCTTTACTTTGCATTATAAACAGTGTGAATTACATTTTTATATATCATGTCTTGCTCCATTTACCTATGAATAGATTATTAAATCCTGAAGTCAAAATGGACATTATTGCTTTTTTGTCCATATGTCCGTTCATATCCCATCGTATAACATCATAAGTTCCTTGCAGTGAATTTTGCCAAACAGTTTAAATTACATCACTCTGCAACAGCGGTCAGGAAAAATAATAATAACCAGTAACCTCTGCCTCTTATCATCCACACACATCATCAAAGCAAACACTCAGCCAGTTCAGAGACATCCGTATTACTCATGATGTGGAGGGTAAATGCACTGGGATTTTTAGGCTCATGTACCCTTTAACTGTATCAGTGTCTAATCATACTAATTTGATTTGGGACAGATAGGAATTTCAAGCACAAATACTATAGGACAGGGCAATTCAACTTCAGTAGCAAGTGGGCCGGATAGAAAAGTCACTGATGGTTCGGGGGCCACAGAATTTCGTGCTGTCCAGGCAAACGTTCCCGGGGCCTGTTTATCCGGGGGGAGGGGTCTGACGGGATTCCGCGCCGGCCCAAATTTACCATCAGCCCGGTGGCCAGTCCAGCACTGTCAGTGCTGCTTTAACCGTCAAACATAGCCGCTTTAACGGCGTCCGGTTCTAAACGAAAACTTTGACCGGTAAAGTCGTTAGAGTAGATACATCACCGAACTAAAGCTACAAAGATTTTCCCCTCGCTGTGTGTGTGACCGGATTCTCCTTCGTTACTGCCAGCTCTGCTCTGCTCATTTTATGACAAATTCCGCCTCTTTCGGCTGCGATTGGCTCATAATTTGGCAACTTCTGTGCTTGGATTGGCTAATTTTATACAACACAGCAGATAATCAGTATTGGCAAAAGTTGCAGGGGACTACCAGCCAATCATGATCCAAAACCCATAACTTTATTAAATCACAAGAATCACACACTGATTTACTGGCAGTCTTGTGGGCCATACAAAATTTCAAAAGGGCCGGATCTGGCCCGCGGTTAGGCCTGCTATAGGATCATTACTGTGAACGATGCTCAAGTGTGCTATAATGAAAACTTTTTTTCAGGATCACTTAGCTGGGAAACATGGCTACGTTTATTGTTATAGTGATAAATTACCTCTCAACATGTCTCCATATGCTTTTCTGAGAAATCTGAAAATCATTGGTATACATAGTTTTTGACAGTATTCTTGAAATTCATGAATACTAGCTCCTGTTTTTGTCCATTCCAACTTATCAGATGTCAGAAAAAGTACAAACTAAGAAATACGGTAAAAAAAATGATTGTGATCTTATACTATTGCTTTTCACGAACCAAGATTCTGTGTCTCTCCTGTACTGTTGATTTGTCTCTCAGGATGCCGGAGGGTCAGCAGCGCCTAGGCAGCTGTTACTTGAACCTGATGTACCAGATCAAAATGCTGTACCTTTCCTACTGTTCCAGCCACCCCTCTGCAGTGGTTGTGCTCACTGATCACAGGTTAGACCTCTCACACTGAACTGCTGACATTTAACAAAGAGAAAAGAAAATGTTTTTAAATCCGTGGTTCAGAGCATATAGTCTAAATGTAGTCGATCAATGGAGACGTTTGGTATGTAAAGTTTGCTTTTTTTAGTTTTATTCCTGGGCTGTGAGGCTATTTTTTCTAGCAAGTAATAGTAAGATTTTTCTAAATCATGTAAACTGTTAGCATAAGTTATACACATTCATTGAATTGTGTTGTTAGGTAACCCAGAATAGATTTGTTAAGGTTTTTTTTTGACACTGTTTGAAATACAGATATCATGTGTAATATGTGATATACAGTCATCATATATATGATGAAACAGCAGCCAATAACGCTCAGGACCTTTCAGACCTACAGCGAAATGTATAAATGGTCTTTATTTAATTTTCACTGAATATAATCATGTTTGTTTTTAAACTATGCAAGTACTTGGGTACTACTTGTATTTACTTTGTTTTAATGAATTGGGTTGAGTTCTTAAAACGTGTAAGGATCTGAGCGATATTAGACAAATTGTAATTGCTAGGCCACTGGATCCAAGCATCTCCAAAACGCCAAGTCTTGTGGGGTGTTTTGGGTATGTAGTGGTAAATACCTACCAAAAGTGGTGCAAGTAAGGACAACCAGTGAACCAGGCCCATTGGTGCGCATGGGAAGGGAGGGAGCTAGCCTGTGTAGTCTGATCCCCAGAAGAGGAACTGTAGCACAAACTGTTAAAAAAGCTTTTGGTGGATATGACAGAAGGACTTAATGCAGATTGATGTATTTTGAGCCTTGTAGCCCCAGACCGGTCAGAGTGCCAATGCTGACCCCTTTCTACCACCAAAAGTGTCTAGGGCATCTGAGCATGGAGCAACAGTGACCGGACCTAAATCACGGTTTATTTTATATCATGTAGCTCCAAACCAAATCCAGAATTACCTTTGTAAGCTTCCTGTGTTCATATCTAATCTAAAATGGCCAAAAAGCAAACAAGAATATCATAGCAGCAGGGGCAAAATTAGCATTATTGTTTTCTTTTACATTATATGGAGAGTTCATATATGTGGCTTACCTGGGAAAACGCTGGCACCGGGATGCACTATGGGAATAAAGCAAGCCGGTGAAGGCAGTGTGATGCTCTGGGCAATGTTTTGCTAAGAAACCTGGAATTTATGTGGATGTTACTTTAACACCATTTAATACCATCTACCTAATAGGCTCGTCACAATACTGAAATTTCAAACTCGATACCGAAATTAAGGATGGTACTCTACACAGTTTTCGATACCACATGGGAAGAAAAAACAAACACAGGAACTTTTTAATGAAAAAATTTAAGTGTGAGTAAGCAAACAACGTGCTCCGTTTTCTTTGTCAACTCAAAATTGTACAGCGTCTTTGGGTATTTTACAAAGCGCTTTATAAATTACATGTATTATTATTATTATTATTAATAATCTGGTCAAGTTTCAGTCTTATTTTAGTCAGACTTATCCAGGACAATTTATAAAGTTGTATTTTAGTTTCTTTTTAGTAATGCAATTCAATATATACACACATGAATTTAAATGAAATAAATAAATGTAAAAAATATCATCAAAAAAAAATTTTACAAAATAAAAATGTGTGTTTATTGCCACAAAACACACATTTGTAAAACTGGTAAAAGTCTTCACCCTCAGTGTGTTGGCCTGAAAATACACACACACACACACACACACACACACACACACACACTTTTTTTTGTTCCTGAAAAACTATACTCTACACAACCAAATAAGAACAATTTAGGATCAGTTTTTTTGCATGGATATTGGAAAGGCTGCTTATCAAAATGCTCTGTGTGTGATTTAGTTCTCCCTGCACTCGATCAACTACATTTGGGGTAAAGGGAAAATTTAGATTTTCGAATAAAAATTTTGGCCCAACCATTGCTTTTAAACAGTGATGTTGTTTTTCTTGAATTTTGAATATAAGGCTGAAATGGCTGTCAAACTCATTAAAATAGCAACAGAAAAGGGACACAAACTTTGAAGTAACTCCTCTGCAAAGAAGCTCAGTGTGGTAGACTGGTGAGAATCTACCACCAGGCGGTGCCCCTGCGCTGTTGTTGTCGTCTTGCGGCTGAATGGTGGATGTGAGTGCACTAAGCACTTGCTACACTGCGCACTCCACCCCCTTCCACCAGATATGCCTTTGATGCTGCTCCTTGTTAAACACGACTATGAAATGTACTCGTATTCTTTGAACACGTGTGGCAGCATGGTGATTGTGACACACTTCCTGTATGCCTTTGCATTTCAATCTAAAACCCTGTGTTCCTTTTGACTTTCCCCTTCCACTTAAAATGAGTAACACTCGACAGCAAGTTGTCAAAGCAAGCTTCATACACACAGGAAGCCAGCCCTAACCCAACAGGATATCTATAGATGCGGTTCTGCTGATGGAGGCAGAAGGCACCCTTTACATTTCTGTGTGTGTGCGTGCTCAGATTGCACCTCATCCTGCAACCTTTTGCAGCTTTTCCACAGCATGTAGTGAAAGCATGTGTTAAGATGAATCATTGTTCTTTGGTTGGCTTTATCTATAAGCAGCGTCTTTCACCTTAACCAAAGCAATTGCTATGTTTCAGCGCTAGCGATTGAGTTTGCTATTTTTAAAGGTCATGTGAACAAAGTGTGGGTTTGTCAAAATGCACTGCTAGAAATAGGTGTTCTCATGCACTCACAATGAACTATGCAGCTAAATGTTGTTATTTCAAGACCTCTCAGAGAAAGCTGGCATGCACCGAGGATTATTTGGGGGAATGCAAGAGACAGTGTTACATAGACAAAATGCACAGTTTTAGTGCATATTGTCTAGTGCAAAGGTTTTTTTTTCCCCCCAATTGTCTCCCTAACTGAGTCATGTCCGTCCCTGATTAAGACTTACCCTATCAAACGATGCTACCAGAGCGAGAGAAGGATAGAAGTTTCCTCTGAGTCATGTAAAGCACCACCACAACGCAACACGAGGAGGAGAATTCTGTAATGTCAGCTAACAGACAACGTTGGTGGTTTGCTTTGTGCTGAGTGAAAGAGGGAGGGGGCTCGTACCCACTCAATAACAGCAAGGACGATGGTGCTGTCTTGGACTACTGGCCATCCGATGCATGTGGAATTGCTGGGCATTGAATTTGCAATCTCTCTATGATGAGGCTACTTGGGTAGTGCCACAGTGTGAGCTTTTCTAATTAACTTTATTTTGCAAATAAGTGTAACTTCAGCTATTTTTGTTTTGGGAGGGAATTATTTAGGAACATCTCTTACCACTCTGCTCATCTTAAATGAGCTGCACCTTGGAAGCAAATTTGCTGGGGTCACTGAAGGGTCTCCATATCTACCATTAAACACTAGTGTTTTAGTTTTCATGCATGTTACTTGAGAGAAGTTTCTACTTTTATATCTAGGAGCTTATATTCAGCAGTGTTTTTATACCAAAAAATCCATAGAGTGGTGGTCCAGTGTGATGTCATATTCTGATTTCATGCTTTATTCAGTCATGATTAGTATGCCATTAGATTGACCACCTTCATAGTTCACAGTAAATGATGCAGTGTTATCCTGTTATCCATCTAGAGTACTGATGGTCTACCACTAAGCCTAGACAAACACCATAAGACTTCATTAAGACTGTCACAAACAAGTTATTTTCAAATCCCCAAACTCGCACCACTAAATGATTTCCCTTAAAATATCATTTAAGACCCAACGTTCATTCTACATGTAATAATGTATATCCATTACACATAGGGTTATCTGTAGTTAAGGAATGGAAGTCGCTTTGGATAAAAGCGTCTGGTAAATGTAAATGTATGATATGTATCTTGTGATATTTATGATGATCATAAAGTTTTATATTAGCACAAACACATTGGTTGCAATAGTAATAACAGTTTTTTTGAGCTTATGCATCTTTAACAACTATAACTTGGACAATCTTATTGTATTTCACAACAGTACTGCACTCTTTAGCAGCTAGAACATGACATCAGAATAGGCTGATCTGATCAGATAAGGTTAGTTGAGGCTAAAAGGCCATACTATTAATATACATGGTAGGTCATGGGAAAATTTCCTCCTTCCTGGTATGCCTGTTAAACTCTCCATATTTATGCTGAGATATGTGACGGTCAGCAGTGATTTTGTTTGAATGCTTTCTGACCTGAAGAGCCATCACCCTCGGTTGACCCAAAACAAAAACACTCTCCTTCTTTTTTGTTGTTTCTCACTGATCCCGACTGAGTTTGATTTGAATTACATTTGAAATCACCTAAAAATGGCTTCCTGCCATCCAAGAAAATCTCCTACTCAAGTACGAATTTAAAAACAGAAAAAAATTGAGCTAGCCGTCTAAACAAGGTCTTACAAAACATCTGCTTAATTTGTTTGTGTGTGTTTGGTAAACAGTGAAGATTTGGACAAGTTCATGGAGAGTCAGGGGGCCACTGCTCCAGGCATTCTGACTTTGACCACTAGCCTGAGCAAGCCCTTCATGAGGCTGGAGAAATACCCCACCTTGTTGCAGGAGCTGGAGAGACATGTTGAGGTAAGCGCAAACTTTCAGCCTCTTGAGATTCTCACTTTCAATCGTTTTAAAACACTTTAAAAGATGTGAGCCTACTAAACTATTCTGCTCTCCTCTCCAGGAAGCCCATCCAGACTACAGTGATATTTTAAAAGCAACCATTGCTTTTAAAAGTCTTGTGGTAGGTCTCTGTTCATTTTCTACCCCTTTCCTTGGATGGTTTATCACAGTGCCCATTTAGCACAGCATAGTGGATACATTGTTTGTGTGTGTTACTTTCAGTTGCAAGAGCATCAGCAGCCTTCTCACATTTAGTTTCATGTTCAAATGTTAAACCAAAATTGTTTCTCACATCTTTTTGTGTCATGTTTAGATTTGGTTGCAGATTTTTTTTTAAGTGATGCTAACAAATATTCTTTGTTAGCTTTGATTCTTTGTGTCGTACTACGAATTCTGAGGCCACAGTTTTTTGTACATAATTACATAATTAGTAAGTTCATCTGCTCCAGGTGTGGGAGTTCACTATGTCTGGGTCTATGCAGTTTTAGACTTTTCCCTTTAACATTTAAAACATCTCAAAAAGGAAAGAGGATTCAGTGAGTCAGAGAATCGTCTCTGGGGCATATGTAGTCTCAGCACTTTCTTCTTCCCAGGTATTATCATAAGAATCTTAACTTTGAGTTTTCTGTGGAACCCCATTTTTTTTCTTCCTTTTGGGGGAACTTCCCTTCTATTCTCAGTAGTTTATATCCGTAGGTGCTGCCTTTAAACCTGGTCTACCCAGTGGCAGAAAATGCATGCGAAACCTACATCTCGTATGTAAAACAGCTATGCCTGTTTTAGACCGAACAGACTATAGACTGACATTTCAGCTCATTCCACATTACTGCCAGCTAAAATGACCGAAAGTTACAAGTATTGCGTCATGGTTGGTATTATAAGAATAACTTCTGCTTAATGACCTTCATATGATTTCTGTTCTAACGAATACACCTTTGGTAGTGATCATCAGCTCCACTCATGCCTTACAACCTTGTGACTTCAATTCGAACTTGAGTTGAAACATACACCAAACTAGAGACTGGCTGATATATCTGTTGGTGGTTACATCGGCCGATATTAACAACGCGTGGTATTATGTGTTAATTTCCAACTTTGATTGCAGCAATAAAGTTGACGGAATTTAAAATTTCAATATCCTCGTCTATAAGTTCCAATAATCAACATTAATCAATATTTAAAGTGCATTATGATCCTTTATAAAGAAATTCAGCACATTGTATAACTGTAATTTCACCGGAACTCGGAGGCATTTTTAGAACTACACTGAATTGCGTAATTTGGGTGAATTACTTTATATAATGAATACTGTACTTATGCTGTAGATAATTAAATCAATGAACACCATTCTATTATAACAGTCAGGGGTTTTTTTTTCGTTTTTTTTTAACTACATCTAATACGGCCAAAAAAATAATCTTGTGTTTAAGAGAGATGCTTAATTGAATGACCATCAATCTTTTAACACCTAATTGTTTGTGGGGGGTTTTTTCGGTGTCCTTTCTCACATTTAGACACAGTGCCAGGAGCTGCGTAAAAGAAAGAACCTGGAGCTGCAGATTCTGTCGGAGCCAGTGCAGGGCTGGGAGGGAGACAACATCAAGTCTCTGGGCCAAGTGGCCTACATGGCTCAGGTCCATGTGCAGAGCAGCTCGAATGAGGTGAGGAAAAGGAAAGGCAGGGAGGGTGGATCAGAGCATGCGGATGGTGAACAAGTGTCAGACCCAACCCCACACGCTCTTTTCTTGGCTATGCGGTTTCCCTGATGCTCTCCTCCTGTTTGCACATTTTAGCTGTTGTGGTTAGGCTGGCGTAGTCAAATGTGAAGGTGCGATTTTTATTATTGGAAGGCAATTATTTATCTTTGGCTGAACATTTCCGTGACATCTCACTTTTTGTGTTTTATTCTGTGTACTTGTTTTTTAAAAAAAACATTCATGTAAATATTAAAAACGTTAGCAGTGGTTGATCGAAAATAGACGGTAGCACTTATATCTGTAATGACCATGCTGGGTGAGGTAGTACGTGGGCAACTGAAAAAAATTTGTGAGGGACAGAAAACATCATTCATATTTAATGTGGGGTTTTACAGGCAGATGAGATAACAGTTTATTTATTGTAATATGTAAAGTATTGTGTGTGTGTTATATAGGTGTTATACAATATATATGTTATATAGGTGTTATACTA
>JBBJLR010000034.1:2080136-2107031 GCA_037577145.1 Brachypetersius gabonensis
ATTTTTGCTGGTGCTCCTAACCTTTTGAAGTTGGGAGCACCAGTGCTACCAAGTAAAAAAGTTCATTTCGAGCCCTGTTTGGTCGAAGCAGGTAAATAATGTAAGAAATTAGTTTAATTTGCAGTGATAAAAATACAGGGCTTAAACAAAAAACAAAACAAAAAACACGAGCACACGCCAGACGCTCCATGGAGGAAATTGCAACTGCAACAGATGCCTCACAGGGCAGCAGCCAATCAGCAGCAAGGAGAAATAAATAACGTTCTCTGATTGGCGAATAATTATTAGTTCGGTGAGAGACTGAAGCCGCGACTGCTGAATAAGCGGGAGTTACGGTACAGTCATTTTGCATTGTAGTGTATTAAGTGAAAGTGATCATTCTGTCATACGTGAACACACCACTGCACACAGTGTGTGCAGCACAAAATTCTTCCTCTGCATTTAACCCATTCACCAAGTGAAGCAGGGAGGCAGCCAGGAACACGGCGCCCAGGGAGCAGTGTGTGGGGACGGTACCCTGCTCAGGGTACCTCAGAGGTGCCTAGCGGTGGAAATAATTTTTTTTCCCCAGGTATTTCCATATATATCTAGCATCCTAAAAGCACAAAATAAAATACACAGCACAATAAAAAACATACCGATGACTGTCTGCCACCTGGTGATAAGATGACGGTGTAATATTGTACGGTAATTAGACCACCAAGTTTCAGTTTTACCTAGAATATGCACCTCATCATAACCTGAAAATGCCACATTTAAAGGTTTCCTTTCCACTATTTTGGATAGGTCATTTAAATTGCATTTATATGATATTTAGTTAGATTTTTGCTTCCATTACAGGTTTACAAAAAATATTTTCATATAGTTTAGTATTCAGATTAGTTTTAGTGTGTAACAATGAATGCAATACTCTGGCAGAGTCATCCTTTATACCTCACTATAATGCTTATGCCTCCCTTACCATCTGTGTAATTTAGTCAAGTAAATTAGATTCCTTAAAGTTGTTGAACACATGCCTAATATGAATAAGTTAGCACGAAAAGGATTATTGGCATTAATAAAGTTTATTCATTCATGCATTAAGTTAATTAATCCATCCATTAACAAAGCTAGTGAACAAATCCATTAAAAAGTTGATGAACACATGCATTAAGCTAATTAACCCCTCCGTCAACAAATCCATGAAATAAAGTTTCCCTCGCCCCTCGACTACTCTCTGCAATGACTTTATGAAATTTTTCACCTCAAAAGTTGAAAACATCCACCTGCAACCTCCATGCAACACACTCCATGTACACTGCCCTATCGACCACCCTCTTTCTCATTGTCAAACTTCACCCTCACAGCCATCAGTGAAATAAGTCCTCCACCTGCAAATTAGATCCTCCTCCCTCAAAACTGGTTAAACGCTGTCTACTCTGACTTTCCCTCCGTATCACTGACATTATACACTCCTCCCTCAACTCTGGCGCATTTCCTGCACCATTTAAAACAGCAGTCATCACACCAATACTCAAGAAACCTGGCCTGGACCCCGCTAATCTAAAAAACTTCAAACCAATCTCCAACCTCTCATGTCTGTCGAAAATCCTAGAAAAAGTTGTTGCCTGCCAAGTCCACAGCTACCTCAATAAGCTGTATGAACAATTTTAGCCTGGTTTTTAGCCTCTCCACAGCACAGAAACAGCCCTGGTTAAAATCACTAATGATATACTGATGGCAGCAGCCAACTCACCATACTCATTACCATACTCTCTCTGGTTGCATTCAGTTAATTCAGTTAAGGTCTTTCCAATCCCAATAATCTCCAGTTAGCAGTGGCGTACCTCAGGGTTCAGTCCTGGGGCCCCTCCTTTTCATTATCTACCTTCTTCCTCTTGGCAATATTGTTAGGAAACACTATCAATTTCCACTGTTACATGGATCACACCCAGCTCAATTTCTCCTCCAGACCCACTTACACCTCTACTCCCCTCCTCCATTTTAGACTGTCTATAAGACATAATTTTTTTTCTCCCATACTTTCTCAAATTAAATACAGATAAAACGCCACTGTTCTTCCTCTCAGGTCAAGAGTCTGGGTGTCATCCTTGACAGCCCGCGTAAACACTCGTTCTGCCTACTTCTACCCCCCTTACATTAACCGCCTTCGTCCCTCACTCAACCCTACTACCACTGCCATTGAAGTCAATGCCCTTGTCACATCCCACCTTGATTACTGTTATGCATTGCTTTCCGGTCTACTACATAAATTCCCCTATAAACTTCAAGTGGTTCAGAACTCAGCTGCCTTTATCATTTCCACACACACATCACCCCTGTCCTTAAGCAACTTCATTGACTCCCTGAAGTAAAATCCTTCTTTTAACATTCAAAGCCCTCCATAACCTAGCTCCACCCTATTTCACTAATCTCCTTGATAAATACTTGACCTTTGAACCACAACATTCTTGCCTATGTTTAGCTCTCTACTCTGTTCAGATTAGCCTACCCCACACACCTCATACCACTATCATCTATATGAAAAATTAAGGTGAAGTGTGAAAGTGATCATTGTGTCATACATGAACGTACCACAGAACACAGTGTGAACAGCACAAAATTCTTCCTCTGCATTAAACCCATTCACCAAGTGAAGCAGTGGGCAGCAACACATGAAGCTTTGTGTTGTTGACTACAAAGAACAGCACACATCCCTACACTTTCTCCAAGACGATGAAAACCAAAGAAGTGCGTGGCTTTCATTTCATTTTCGATGGCCATGTCCCAGCAACAACAGTTTCGTTCCATCTTAAAAAGCTCCACCTTAAGAATTTAAGGTGGAACAGAAAAATCTAATAAGGGGCTATCTGTACCTACTATCCGTGACAAGTCAGCAGATGAGGGAGATGTGTGTACTTTCAAATAATGACTAATTATATATGTCTTCCATGCTGAACCAAATCGTCTTACTGATAGTGAGAACATTATTTTTTGACCAACATTCACCAACACGAACAGTGAGAAAGCAGTTAATTATCTATTATTGATTGTGGCGTGCATAGTAAGAAACTTTTGGGGCATGATGTTAGAGGCTGGTATTTATGAATAATATACAGACATGAAAGACTTTTAAAGTCTTTTAAAAGACTCTCTTTCTCTGTATTGGCTATCACAAAGCTTTCTGAGTTTCCCGTGTGTTTCCACTAGATGGCGGTTGTGCTCTTTGAAACTCGTTTATTTCGGTAATTCTATATTTGTTTAATTTGTATCATTTTATATTTTGGAAATTTTATGAAGCTCATTGTGTTTTCTACATACAGTTGTTGCTTATTCAAGTGGGACTGATGCATCCTGCGGGGTTTGCTTGTGTGTTATTTAATTCGCATCATGCCTTTGTCATCTTTTTGTCATCTCCATGAAGAGATGCAAGGACGCTATCCAAGAAAGGTTTAAGGTGTTTTTTATAAATCATAAGAAATCCTATCAAGAAACCTAAGGATATATTCACCTCTGTTAGTTTACAAGCAGGCAAAAGTGGTATGTGGATGTATTTTTTGTTTGTTTAAGAGTTTAAGGTTGTATACATGTGTTCAGTCCAGCTGAATGTGTGATATATATTTGTCCTGTTTAGTTCTACGGTGTTGGTGTCAATGTCGGTTTCGATGAGTGCATTAAACATCTGTAAAGGAACCTCAGCCTTCGCGTTGTGTCTAAGGGCAGCATATCCCCCCCCCCCTCTCTCTCTGTATTTATTGATTACTACTTTGTTGGTATACACATTAATTCGTTCTACCCCCAAATACCAGAGTCATTTTTTCTGTCCCAGTCCGCCCCTGGTTGTGAGCCTTTCACTTGAAAGCAGATGGTGCATTACATGTAGGAAAGTAATAAAGTCTTAAGCCATCTTGTGGACTTTAGAAGTACTGGTATGAAAGTAGACATTTGTACCAAAAAATATATTAAATACATTTAAAAAAATAAAAACATATAATAATATTAAATAAATATTACATTTCAGTACTTGTCCCACTGTATTCAATTTGTTACCAACCCATTTCTTTAAATAGTTCTTGAACTCAAATTCCAAGCATTTCCAATCAATCAATTGGGATTTTTCTCTCATACCCTCAAAAAAGCTGCTGGCAGGGCATTGGTTAAAATCAGAAGTGTTGACTCCCCTGCGCTTCAGAATTGCAGACCTATCTCCAACCTCCCATTTCTTGTCGGAATCACGGAAATGTAGCATCTGTGCTTGATTATATAAATGATCTGTCTTAATGAAACATTTCAAACTGGCTTCCAGGCTGCTCACAGCACCAAAAAGCTGTTTTATGTTCACAGAGGCAATCCTAGGGTCTGTTGGGGCCCCAAGCAAAAATTCACTGGGGGCCTCCCCTCTACCGTATTGCCACTACCGTAGTTTAAAGTGTCAGCTCTCGTTTGCCATCTAGTGGCTTGGGGGCCCCAAGCAGCTGCCTGCCCTGCCTGCTGACAAGATGCGCCTCTGCTCTAGGGCACCTCAGTGGTGCCACTAGCAGTCCTGGAATTCGAACCAACCACCATCAGATCGCAGGAGCAACTCCCTAACCACTAGGTCACCAGCTGCTTGCGAAAAACGGGCCTAAAGTAAAATTGTTCATTAATTTGCCCACATGCTAATGACTAAAATGGTTCTTTCTTTATGCTGGACCCCTTTTAACTTTGCACTTACTGAGGACATCCTGCCATTCAGGATAAGGGCTGTAGTTTTTGTAAGCATCTGCATGTAGCTAAGGGGTTTTTATGTATGGATATTAATGTACTACCATATCCACAGAAAAATAGATATAAGTATGGAAAAAGACCACCAGAGGGTGCCATGTGCATGGGACATGCACACCAGAAGAGATAAACTCAGTTAAAAGCTCACTGGTGTCTAACCTAGTGATTAGATGCACCATGCTTGCATATTCAGAGACTGTAGCCCATCTGCTGATGCACAGTTTGTGCTAGCTGTTTTCTAGATTGTCGGTTTTCTGACCACAAAGCCACTCTTGAATGGACACTTTAGCTGGCAGTGATGCTTCGTGGCAGTGGTATAGTAGTAGAATGTGTAGTACTGATATGTGTGTATCAGACACAACAGCTCACAATACGGCAGTGACAGTGACACATGGAAAAAACCAGTGATGCTGCTTTGTCTGATATACACATATGAAAATATGTGCCTGCCATAATAAGTCACTGCAATGTTGCATGTGGTCCACCCCAGGCAAAACTGGGCCATCAGTGCCCTGTTGTCAGAAACCATTAATGGGTTAGAGGGATGCAGGAGAGATGGATGAGCTACAGTCTGTAACTGTATACCTATACAATGGCACTATATGGTAAGATGACCTGATAAAGTGGGCATTTAGGAAGGAGGGGGTGAGTGTAGAATTACACTGAAAGCAGTTAACCTAAGCTCAGGGTTATGGATCACATTTTCTCCCAGCAGGTATTTGGCATTGTTTGAGCAATAGCAACTGTGTACTACGTAATGGGTATGTATCACTGAACACAGTGCTGTGACCTTTATTCGCTTTCCACAATCTGAATCTATTCTGGCACAGCAGCAGGCCCAGCCTCCTCTTTTCTGGTGAGTCTAATCAGAGCCACTGCTCTGATTAATCAGACTCATGAGCTCAAGATTAGCTCAACCCTGTCTGCAGTGGAGTGCCTCTTCAAGTCAGAAAGACACATGAGGCATGCCTGAGCAAATGTGAACATGGAGAACAAGGCTGAGGATTGAGAGCCTGCAAACAAGGTTGACAGTGTTTGTGTTCATTTTTTTACAACCGTTCTTTTATGATGCTGTTCTATAAACTAATAAAGCATGGTTTCAATTCAAATTAAGCATATTGTATATGTTTAAGAGCATTTTTGTTTGGTCCTATAGGCGCTTTGCCCTCAAAACCGTTCCTTCTATCTTTCATTCTGCTATTTTACAATGAAGAGTGGATGCCCTGCTCACATTATTCTGCGATTAATAGCATATTTCCTCAACGTATTCATCAATGACCTAATTGTGAATTTCATGGTACAGATTCGCTGAGATCAATTTTCACTTTCAGTTTTATTTACACTATTTAAAAAACAGGTGCTACAAAGTGATACCAGAGAAGGACCATTTTTGTTGCCTACATAATCATATTTTGCAAATACTTGTAAATGCTGTAAAAGAAAATGATGTTACGTTTATTTACCAACTGAAGGGTTCTTCCATTAGCCTTTACATTAGGGAGATTTTTTAATGATTCTTTCCATTCCCACATTCCATAAAAAATTCTTGCTTATGCCAGAGAGCCAGCCTTTATGCTGCTGGTACTCCTCCCCAAACACGTTCCAGCTGCCCCAGCTGTCTCACTACAGTAAAATTCCTTCTCCTTCATTCAGACATGGATATATTAAAATATGTGACATCAGCAGAATGTTGTCTGTTTTTATTTCAATTTGATCACTTTTGCAAAGGTTTGCATTTTCTATTTATTTCCTGCCAGTAATTGTGCTCAAATATTGACTTTGCTTATAAGAATTGAATACAGTGTGAGCACACACAAACACATACACACACACACACACATACACACACTGTGAAGTCCAAAGTGTAAGTGTGAAACTACTGCACTGTTTGTCAGAGGTCCAGTTGTAATTACAGAAGACGTTACTCCACTGTAGGTTATACAGAGAGCCGGGTCAGTGGAAAAGAACCTTCTGCTATCTGATACTCCAGACTTTGTGTTGTGATCTTTTTTCACTGGGACATTTAGCTGTGTGGCAGACGTGTCTTGTAATTGCATCAGTGTCACCAAAAACGCACACACCTTCCAAACACATGCACAGGAAGTGACTGGAAAGGCCTTGATGGATTTTCCTATAAGCAGCAGGCAAACGACTCTTAAGATGATAATCTTTGGTTTTGTAAGTCTAGTTCAAGGAAAAATCAGATGTAAATAATTTTCCATTCACCATAGATGTAATCAATTAGGTTAGTCCAAATTTAGCTTCTTCAGTTTAGCATTGTAGCTATGAAGCTAACGTTGCTAACACTACAAGTCAATAGTCACTCAAATCGTTTCTGTAAAGCACACAACACCAAAACTTTTAGCATGATCAGAACAAATTCGGGTGATAAGGTGATGTAAAACATACCGTGTCCTAAACCATAACCACCTTAATCAAGAGCTTGACGTGGTTTGAGTGGGTTGAGAGAAAGTTTGATGGTGAATTTAAGCACATTTAAAGATGTATTTGGGAGATTGGGGACTTTGAGTGGTTGTTAGAAATATATACCAGCAAAAGGCTGGGGAAGGGTTTTCACTGAGCAAATGAAATAGATAAGGCCCTTGTGGACCCTACAGAGGACGTGCCTCGGATTATGTGTCATTCTCAGACTAATGTAGACTGGACATGAGCACCCGAGGGAAAGATGCTTCTGCTTTTCCTTACATATCACACATTGCATCACACATTGAACACAATATCGTACTTACTGTATGCATATTTTACTGATGTCTTTCCCACTGTTCGAAGTACTGATGTTAAAGCACTTACCAGTTGAGAAACCCTGTGAGTAATTAGTAACCATTGGCATGTCTGCAGTTTAACAAGGTCAAGGCATAATTGAGGTTCATATTATAGTAACTAAACAACTAGACAGACAGATATAATAGTAACTATATAACCACACAGACAGATTGATGGGTGAATGAATGGAGGGATAGATGGATTGATGCATGAATAGAAAGATAGGGACATACTACACTGACAGCAAAATTACATGGTTAATATCAATGGGCACTGCAGTCTGAGTATTAACACTGCAGAATTTCATATCAGAACCCACTAACAATCTGTGTTTTGATCACTGTGTTAATACATGTGCTTCCACTTGTTTGCTACATCCCATCACTTCCATTATCGCCCACTTCAGCGTTAAGCAACACAGATGCCCCTTTATTATTCAGTGTGTGTGTAACTGAGACAAAGCACAGCTCCTCCTGAAAAATGAATAAAGGGCCCTGCAGGCTCAAGACTTGGGAGATGCGACAGAGGAAGTGGTGTTGAATGACTGTAAAGAAGTACTTCGTTTGCCAAGAGGACAAGCTGTTTTCTTTAAAGGAGTGGTTGACCACTGAGGCACTAAACTTACAGCTCCCTTCAAATTCCAGACACCCTTCAGCAGCCTCTTTAAGGTATGCTTATAAGGGAGCTGCGGTCTCTGGGCTGAAAACACGCTGCTTTTCTCCAGTAATGCGTGCTTGTGTGTTTTGCAGTAGCTGTTTTCCACTTCTGCACATTTTTTACTTTTAACCCAGGGGAAGCTGTTCGGTGTGTCATTTTTTGTCGGTCGCTAGGGGGCGCCCCTGGTCTCTGTGAGGCTGTGTGGGTGCCTGCGGGGCAGTCTGTGCGCGCGCCGCTTTAATGAACGTGTCCGAGTGAAAAAAAGAAGGAAAAACTTCGGTTAAAAATGGCGGAGGGGGCAGCGTCTTTGAAAGGACTTCGCGCACAAATGGGTAGGAATTCAGTTATTTACCGTCGCTTTTCACAAATTGAAGGGCGTCCAGCTGTAATAACGGACTTCCCGCGACGAGCTGGGCTGTTTTGAAGCAGTTTGTGTGACAGGGGCTGAAATCAGACACTTTCATTCAGACTAGCCGGGTTAGCCGCTGGAGAGCGGGTTTTTATGTGGCGATAAAAATCGAGCTCAGACTTTCAGCAGAACTGTCTACCTGCAGCGGCAGAAAAGTTTACTTGTTTTAGTTTACTAACTAAAATTTACAGCTGAGTGTCGACGTGTCCGAGTGGTCAGTTTCTTTTGGGTGCGAGCTGTGTTTTGACCGTTAGAGGTCTGTAGCTCGGACTGATTAAACCGGGTGACAGATCAGCTAGCGTTAGCTTGGCCCCTCTCAGGAATAAGGATGCTCCACATTTATCTGTATTACTCGACTACTGACAGCCTATAAAGCTGAAGCATAATAAACTACTTTTACACGCACAAGTCCTTGCGATTATTAACCGCATGTAGTGCAAGTAATTGATGGTAAGTAGCACAACTTGTTCTGAAGTTTACTGTTTTGTCTGTGTGGTGGGGAGCCACACATTTAGCTCATGATTATCACTCTTAATAAGTTAGCCAGCGTAGCTTAGCCAGCAGCTCGTCACACGGAAGAGCTTGAGGCTGAGCAAAGATGATAAATTAACATCAGAGAAGTCATTCTTTCCTTTAATGTGGTTCAAAATTGCTTTCTCCAGTGACCAGTCCACTTTATCACGATATGGAGCAGTTATTGAATTGATTGTCTGTTGTCAGTGTCTTGTCACTTCAATTGGAGGCAAAGATTTGGGCTTGCTTGCGTGTTTCTTGCTGTAAAACTATTAAACGGCAATTTATTTGACGTCTTATTAATATGGTGTCAGCATAGCTTGGCTTAAACAAAGATGATTCCTATGTTGCTGTGTAAAAATCAGGCGTGATTTCAGATAAATGTGTGTTTTAACAGCAGTGTTTTTAGGCTGTGAGCCTTAGTGTGTTCCCTTGAAATGGAAACGTCCTAGCATATGTCGTGCTTAAATTGTCTGGCTAGGCCTAGTTCTCTTCTTTCATTTTACCTCATAGTACCAGTGATGACATAAGATACTTTTCAATATAACTTTAATTTATTGTGTGTAGACCCATCTCTTTGAGCTTACAACACATCCTTTTTGGCTTTTAGGATTTTGCTTATGACATTCAGTAAATTGTTTTGTCATGATTTTCACCAGACCTTCTCTCTTTATCACACAAATGTTAACTCTGAACCTCTTCACCACAAGCATATAATATAATAATGATGTTATAATAGATGTAGTCCACATGAATGTTTCAGAAGGCGATTCTGTAATTACGGGATAAAACTAGACCTAGTACGTTTCGGATATTAGTTACTTCTCGTTTTGAAGTATGTGAAGGATCTCTAGCATTCTGTATATCCAATAAAAGATATTAAAGATTTTTAAAGGGTGATTAATTAGTACAACACGACCATGTTTTCTTACTTTGCCATTGTGTCTGATGTTCGTTTTGAAATTGATCACAGCTCTTTCACTTTAAGTTGTTTTCAGGAGAGGAAGTGAACTAGATGCACTTGATCTCTCTGGGCGATCTCCCATTCATAGTGACATTATCATATCCTGAAAGATTTGAGAAGCAAATTAACTTAGCTTAGCCAATGTCTCTCCTCCCACTTTCCAAATCCATGATATACTTCTACATACAAACTACATTACAGTCATTGTAGTAGCTAGTGCTGCTCATCCAATGTTTCTTCTGAAATAAAAGGTATAGGGCGTGCTTCATTGCATTCAGCCCAAGAGTGTAACAGGATTATTCTTTTCTGGAACACCACTCCAACTCAGGGTTTTTGCTGGCAATCAAGTGAACAGTTTCCTTGCTTTACAGCCCAATTCTGGGGTTGTTTAATGTGTCTAGCCAGGTTGACATCAGACATACTGGCTTTAAGCTTATGCTCTGGAGTGTCCCAGTCTTTTGGCAGTGCTAAGCACCTGTGTTAGTAAGGAGTACACCTTAAAATAGTTGAAGGTGAATCAATTTACTGAATCAAGGTGTCTGGATACTTTTCTTATTTTGTGTATTATAGTAATGCAGCAGCCAGTACCATTACACATCTTGTAATGGACAAGAGTGAAATGCTGACTAGCAGCTATTTTTCTGGCATTAAAACAATATAGTCTTCCATAGCCCAGGTGTCCCCGGTAATGCCAGGCAGGATGATCTGTGTGCGTGTGTATGGGACAGAGAGGGAGAAAGGGGAATCACAGCTGTGCTCTATGTGAAGGCCTGTGTTATTGGCATCTGCAGTATAGTACTTCCTGTTGTCCCAGCAACAGCTTGCCACTGCAGCATAGAGAGAAAATGAGGCGGACACAGACACTGACTGGAGTAACAGGAGCCCACTGACTCACTAGGAGTGACTCCCCTTGGCTGGTGCACCCGGGGTGTGCAGGGACACAGAGAGTTGTAGTGTTATCTTTGAATGGCTGTTCCTTGTGTGCAGTCAGACAGTCTCATCTGACAGCATGAACTGTGAAGTTGCTTTTAAAATGGAGTGAGTGATGCAACGCTCAACCAGGCTATTTTTTTCTCTCAGGGCAGACATTTTCGCTGTCTTTGTTTTGAGATGATGTTGACTAGGGCTTTTACATAGAATTTTCCATGACTGACTGGTATGAGAGCAAACAATCTCAATGTGCATTTCTGAACCTAGTGTAATATTAATTTGTTGACTTGAACAGTGGCTTTATGCATGTTTCTTTACAAACTCACTGTAACTAGTCTTGTTCAGCAATTGTAAGTGTAGCGCATTGTGTGACAATAAAAATACATTTTAGTAAAAGTGCTGTTTTAGATGTGGTGCCAGTGGTTAATATAGACTCCAACATATCAGATGTGACATATTGAGTGTACAAATGTTTGATTTATAGTGATTACATTTTTGCCATATTGCCCACCTCTAATCCTAACAGTGTAAAGTAGGCTGAGGAGGGGTGGGTCTTAACTGATGCACACACCCACACCCAAACAACTGCTGTCTTTTTGAGGGAGAGGAGGGGGAGTAGGTTTTTTTTTCTGAAGTTGATTATAAATTCTGAGATTGTGATTTTGGCAGCTTTTTGGTTGTCAGAAGTAATATTGAACTTGAAAATGTATATCATTGTGATCCAGTGGTTGGATATGTATGTTCTAAGTGTTATTGCTTAAAGATCTTGTAGCTATGCATAAAACCTCTGTGGCAATTCAGTTTAATTAATGTATGCATGACCTGTTTTAGATAATGACTTAAAATAATGGGGTTGTGGTTAAGCTGTGTTGGGGTTGTACTGAGTCTCTGCCTTTGCATGAGGGTTTTTTTGTTTGTTTTGTTTAATAACACAATGAATATATAGCTTTTTTCTGCCATGATTTATGTGGATGCTCAGGTTTCTAACGGTGGTCTGAGCTCTTTGAAGATCCAGGTGGTAGTCTGTTTTTCCAGTCATGGTAGTGTGCTCCTCATTTCCTCTTTATGGGGCTGGAAGTGAACCCTGAGCTGTAAACCAGAAACAAAGTCACGTATTATCTACCTGTGTAGATAACATTTGTTTGAACAGAAATTATTTTTTTCCGTTTTGGTGGTTTCATAGGAGGCTAATTGAAGGTTTAATAATCTTTTCACAGCTGTTCGTTTTGTGTTGCCATTGCTCAGTGTCCAGCCCAGTATTTGCTTTAGTAAGACAGGGTGGATAGCTTTGTTGTTAGTGTCCATTGTTGGGCTGTCTTATATTTGCATGCTGTGTGTTGGATAGCTGATGGTTTGAGGGACACAATGTGACTCATCAGCCTTTTGCATATTCAGTGGATCCGGCTGCACTATGTCAGTGAAGTGCTCTTAAAACAGCTCTTTTCTTCTCACCTGGACAAAGGTGGCTGCACTGGTTTGACATGAGTTATGAAAGAAATGGGGTTGCAGTAATATGGGAATTTAACACAATAATAAAATAGCAGCTAATTGCCCACCTCTCAACTGTTAAAGGCACTTTATCATGCTTTACCTGTTAGGCCTCATCCACACGGACGTTCGAAATGAATGAGCTCTGAACGCCATAGGCGTTTTTGTGGCGTTTGGTAGCGACGCTTGATCGATGTCAGCAAGACGTTCGACTGCCATTAGTCTGGCGCCATTTAACGTCAGCCTTTTCCTCGCGTTCATCGGGATTTTGACGCCATCCGAACGCCGGTGCTGAACGCCTGTGTGGACGCTTTGATTTGCTTCAATGAGCAGAAAAACAGGCGGCGTTCAATAGGCGCTCACCTGGTGTCACGAACGTCAGAAAAACACCTGGTTCAGACGTCCGTTTGAACGAGGCCTTAGACCACAGAATTGTTTTGTAGTACTGATCTCCGCTGCATTTAATTGAAAATGGAGGCTACATTTTTACAAGTGTAACTAAATTAATTCCTGTGGGAGCACATGGAATATGACAGTGTGTTGTAATTTGAATCTATACCACTGATAACCCCCTTTGTCTCCTCTGATGGTCTCTCATATACTGTCTTATGAAAACCAGGGTCACTGGCCAGACATGGGCATCTGTGTGCAACCGAATGACCATCCTTTATTCTGAAGTCATTTTTAAATTCAAGATATTACTTTGTTTAAGGAGCTGCTGGTGCAGCAGATGAAATTTGGAGAGCTTTAATATATCTGACTCACTCCTTGCAGCATATAAATTATGTAGAATGATAACTGCAGTCATGTTGATGGGGGTGGCCCAAATTATTTAAATTCTTAGGAATTGATTAATTATGTTGGAATTTGGATTTGGATGCTTCAATTTTTACTTGTTCTCCAGTTAAACTAAAGGAACACAGATCATGAACGGTGCGGTCAAGTATCAGACAGTAACAAAAAACTCAATGAATTTGTACGATATGAGGCTGGTACAGTAAGGAAGCGCAACACGTTTGACACAACCTCAGACCTGTTTATTGTGGTAAGGTTGAGCGCTGGCACCCCTTTTGTGGTCGTTTGCAGGCATGGGGGTGAAGTTACGTTTAAGCGCTCGATGTGAACTGCAAGACGCATGACTTAGCTGAACCTGTCTATGACTGAGCTAACCTTGGCCTGCGTGACGTTCTCTACACTGTTTTCCATTATATAAAAATTTCCAAACTAGACAAATAAAACTCCTAAATTCAAACAGGTTACTCATAAAGGCAAACACTACTTTCTGTTTCTGTCTGACTATTAGTACACATGCCTCCTTCTGGATATATTTGGAACTGTATTAACAATATATTTAATTTGTAGCGTTTAGTTCAAACCAGCCCTAGTACTTGGAAAATATGTCATCACACCACTAATTTTCTTTTGACAGTCAGTGAATACTTTTTTGATTCAGTACTGGAAGTGTTTCATGCCGCTGCACTGGTTTTGTGTTATAAATCACTGCTGAATGTCTGATGTCGTTGTTAAATAATTATAAAAGTAGATTTAGAGTTTTTCAAATGTAGTACATGAACAATACAGTGCAGTTTTATGAGGCTTTGTCATATTTAGGTGAGGGTTTTTTTCTTCTTTACCTTTCTCCACTGAAGCTTCTGAGAACACATTTTATTAGGCGGTTTTAGCATCTACATCTCAGGATGGTCTTCTGCCCTCTCCCCATCAAATGATGAATGACAGTCATTATTATAGGGCGCAGACACAACTTCCTTCACAAATGGCCTTAACTGCTGCATCCTGTACTCTTTACTTTGCTTTTTTCTTCAGGGCATGAAGTCGTGTTCCCTTTCCTTCCACAGTTTGATCTCTGTGTTTGGTTTCAGACACTGTTATACTCACTGCTGTTGAGTTTCTCAGAGACATTGTAGAACTAAGATTGCTTGTGTTCTTTCTCTAACAGTCACATGCTTACATTTTAGGGGGAAAACAGCTAATATAGTCAGTTTTAAACATCTAGTGCATAGCCATTGGGCTGCCCAGCATGTCATGGGTAATAATTCTGTTATATACAGTTTAAAGTCACTGACCTAAACCTCTTTTGTAAAGTCTCTCACCTGGCATTACAAAATGCTTTTATCCCGTCACATGGCCTGTTGACAAGCCTTTACCACAGTGTGAGCATTCATGATTTATTTGTGTGCTTCTGTTCTATAGTAATTACTGAAAGAGATACTCTCTTATGGTTTAGGTCTCTCTTGCTATATTGTATGTTTTTGAACTTCTGTGTGGAAATGCTTCTGTTCCTGGTATTTTCCAAGCCGACAACCCCCCTTTGTTTTATTCTTGTCAGTTTTCCTGTTCAGCCTTTTTCACCCTCTGTTTTTTTGCTGTGCTTGAGCTTTACAGTTACTTGCCACTCAGCACTGGAAAAATGAGAAGCAAGCAGAGATCAGATACAAATCATAGACCCCTCAACTAGGGTCGTCAAGATATCAGAAGTCTGACTTATTTTTGATACTGATACCATAAGTTGTGTTATGGCACTCTGTACCACGCAATGCGCACCAAGTGAAGTTCCTTGACAGTTTTCTGGCAGCTCCAGAAAACTTTAATGTGTGGAATCATTGTATTATGTTTTTTAAAATATTCTTTGCACACCCCATTTACAGTTTGATCCCTTTACTAGAGACTTTAGGGAGGTGGACGTATTTAAACTCTTTTTTTTGTCCCCTACATTTAATAATATAGATAAATAAACAAAAGCATTGGAAGTAATTTTTGTTCACAATGTGGTATCAAAAATGTTTCAGTACAGATCTACTCTTCACAGCATCTGCTTATTAGAGAAAAATAAGAGAAGTTTATGAATCCAAAATAAATTTACTTTGCTATATTTCTGGTAACTTTGAAATATTACGATATAGGCTATGTACCTTATTTGACACTGATTTAAATTTTAGGGCTTAATAACAAAACTCTAAGCTAGTAGTTATTGTGGTGGGATTTCCTGATTTATTTGCGATATCTCTTGAAATGGGATATTTTACAATAAACTGCCCATGCCTATCCCCAAACAGCAAACCCCAGAAGACCAATTTAGAAATCTTCTGACCTGATCACAATTTGGCCTGTGTCAGAATTGGTCAAATCCTTATGCGTGACCGTTTTTCTGTCTTCTAATGCAGGGGTTCCCAACCTTTTTTCCTTGAAGCCCCCCTTGTCTGTGTCCAAGACAAGCCAGCCCCCACCCCCCAAACCCAATTCCTACCCGAGTAGACACACAAAAAGAATAAAGTGATTAATTACAAACTTTATTAAAAATTATTTTATTTGCAAAAAATAACCAGTGATTGTAGGTTTTTGCTCTTATACTCTTTAACACACACACATACACACACGCTTACATTTCTCTCTTTAAGAATTTGTTGTGTGCAATTATAATTTTGTTAAGCGTACAAAATTCGGCACACCCCCTGTGATCTCTAGCGCCCCCCCTAAGGGGAGCCCGGACCCCAGGTTGGGAACCACTGTTCTAATGCATCAGTTTTAAAAAGCTACTTGTTCTTTATTTATCCCAAACCTTGATAGGTTCCACAGTAAAGTGCTAATCCGTGTTACATACTTTCTTTTAAGTAGACATAAAAAGTGAATGTATGTGTATTGTAATTATTGCAGAAGGTTTTTTCCTCTTAGGCACCTAAGTCTCTCCACACATTTTCTTCAGAGAGAAAAGGCCGCAAGCAAGGCATTTAGGCTTGTTGATCACGTCTTCTGCATATCCTTCCTTCCTTCACTTCTCTCAAACCTGCAACGGGGGTTTGCTGGAGCACCCCCTTGAGAGGCAGTGCATATTCAATTCGGCAGTATTGCAGGCCGTTCAGTTTCTCTTCACATGTTTAGGGGATTGTTTACACACCTATTCTAATGACCATACTTTCATACCCAAAGTCCCACAAGACCTCAAGCTGACCAGACTATGCAACCACACGTAGGCAAGACAAACAACTACATTGTATTTAGAGTTAATTCCAGAAGATTGCACTAAACCATTCCTCAAATTCTCTTACATAAAAGCAGTGCACAAGGCATGTTTGACTTTTCTACCATAGCTCATTTTTATTTTATTCTGGTTCGACTGATTACTGATGTTTGTGCATTTTGTCTTCTCACTTTTCCAGCTGCAGCTGCGCAGGCACAGGCCGAAGAACGGCGTAGCCTGGCCGGTAACAGCCCAGCACCAACATCTACAGCCGCTTCCACAAAGAGCCATGCTAAACCAGGTATCTGCCTCTATATGTTGTCAATAAACTATTTTGGTAGTTCTGTGATGGGCATTGTAACGCTGTGTTGCCTAAAGCAGCTCATTGTTGTTGTTTTTTTTTTTTTATGAAATACATTGATATATTGATATAAATTGATATCAATAAAATTGGTTGATTTCGTTTATTTAATCTGTGGTTTGTATGCAGTCATTGAATGCCAATTTTTTTAGTTAATGTTTTTTCAAAGGCATACTATAGCTGGGTATTATGGTCTGTGTATGGACCTATGTCTGTCCAGTAGGGTTGGGTGATATGGCCAAAAATGGTTTCACAATCACAAAACACCTTTTCACACTTTTTTTCCTTTTTTTAATGAAGTTATTAACATACAAGTTCAACAGGTCATCATGAAAGTAATATTTTTCAAGATATCCAGTCAAAGCAAAACAAATCTTATTTCTCTAGGTCAGATTCAGATTCTGTATCGAGTATTGCACCAAAATAATATAACCCCCCACATCTAAAGTGCGCTGCAATTACATCAGTTATTCAGTAAAAACTATGCAAAACAACAGTAGCTCAGTTTGAAATTATGTTCTGTATCAAATAATATGCAAAAAAAGACAAGACAAATTTAACACTCCATTTAGTTATTTTAAGTATTTTTGCCCATTTAAAAAGCATTAAACTCATGACTCATTCCACGCAATTATATAAAACAAATTAAGGTGCAAGATGGGGCATGATAATTATTTCCTTTAATGTGGACACAGTAAAAAACTTAAAATTAGCAATGCACCGAAATGAAATTTTGACCGAAACCAAAAAAATTGGTTTGCAGTTCTGGCACAGATCTCTCGTGTGGGTGGGGCTTTGACTCATTTGCCAGCAGGTATTTGAGTGACAGCTCTGTGCCCCGAAAGTCTGCGAAATACACGGCCTTAAGTAGCCGTGGTTTTTTAAACTCTCCTGTCCCTGCTTACAGAGTTAGCACTAGCGCTAGCTTTGTTAGCACCAAGAGAGAATATGCTGTGGGCTTTGTAGATTCTGGACACTCAGAGACTTTTAAGATGAGCTTTTCCTTCATACCCGCTTTGTGTGTGTGCGCGTGTGTATGCATGTGTGTTTATATTTAGACGGGGCAGACCGAACTCTAGCCCACTTCGATGCTTTGATTCTATTGGTCGTATCTCGCAGAGTTCCGGGGCATGGAGCTGTCACTCAAATACTTGCTGACAAATGAGTCAAAGGCCCGCCCACACAAGAGAGATCTCTGCCAAAACTGCAAACGAATCCTTAAGCAGCGAAAATGTAAAACGGGGCGGAGTGACTGAAAAACTAGCAGCAGCGAAACTGAAAATCTAGCAGCAGCGAAACTGAAAAACTAGCGGCGAAAGTGAAAGTCTCACAGGCGAGAGTGAACATTTGATTTTTGTTTTATATTAGGAAAGTTTCGTTTCAACATTTTGGCACAAATCAGATTCCATACAGACTGACCACGCGCACCATACAATGGAAACTTTTTTTCCTGAATATTTGGATCACGTGCATGCCGAACCGTGGAGAGGGATCGGTTCGGATCACGGATCAACAGTGATCCGTTGCACCACTATTGTGCAGTGTAACCTAAGTTACGCAGTGTAGTGGTCTGATGTTATTTTATGCTGGGATTATCATGAACAGTACGTTATGGGACGTCCTACTGTCTAGTTGTTACACTTTATATTGTGGATAATTCAAATTTCCCATCTGTCACAATGTAGGGAATTGGCTTCTTTTTTGTTTTTCCCTCAACAGAACCTTATTAGAAAACAAATTTTTTTTGAAGGTTTACTGTGGCTTATTTTCTGAGCATGTGTGTTACCAAGACAACTTGCAGTTACAATCATCAGAGGCAAGGTCGACAGCCAGCAGGGACTCTTAAACACAAAAGAGCCAGACACCTACTCGGACCCCACTCGTTTTCAGCCTTGTTACTGACAGTAATCGAAAGCTGTATTCCATGTTCTGTTTCATAACCTCCAAACAAGCCATGCATGTTTCCAACTTCAAGACTACTACCAGCACATTAAAGTTATGCTGTTTATGATTCATCCAAAATCACCCTGCAAACTTGGCACTTTTCTGTTAGTTTTGAAACTCCTTCCTTTCAATACATTTTCTGTGCCCTTCAGCATGGTATAATTATATTCTGTTACTACCCAGAGTGCAATCCAGAATAAATCATATGTGTTTATGACTATTCACACTTGAATACCATGTGCTGATGGTATGTGATTTTCCTTAGAGTAGTTGGGATGAACATTACTTGGGTGTCGCTGTTGTCACAAACATAATGTATCGACAGTAATGCCATTAATACACTTTGCTGACTGACTACACACCTAATGCGTTGACTCAGTGTACATTCTGTATAAGAATACCTGAGCTCATAATTAAATCAGCTGTGTGTAAACCATGTGAAAGGATTATCTTTGTAGTATGCATCTGATAACCATTGGTATCGGTCATAGAACTCTGGTGAAGGGAAGGTTTCAGAATTCTGAAGACGATTTACAACATTCTCTGCATTTCCCTTAGTCATTGATGGAGCAACTCTTAGAATAGATGACAAACTACGAGTGGCCAAAGAGAGAAGAGAGGAACAAGAGAAGCAGCAAGGTGAGCCAAACATTAAGCCATGTTTATATTCAAATACACAGTTGATCACGCATGTCTATTCAGTTCTGTCTATACATATAGGGAACTGGGTATAATGCACAGAACAACACTGGTGTTAACACATACAATGTGGTTCCTTCAGCTATGCGGGAGTCCCAGATCCTGGAGCGGGAGCGCAAAGCCAAGTTGCAGGTTGAGAGACAGGTGGAGGAGAGACAGCGAAAACTGGAGGAACAGCGCAGAAAAGAGGAGCAAAGAAGAGCTGCTGTGGAAGAGAAGAGAAAACAGAAGCAAGAGGAAGAGAAGGTATGTTTTTTTTTTTTCTCCCTCTCTCTTTCTGTATCTCTAAGTTAGTGATGTGCCGAAGATCGGTATCGGCCGATAAACACATTTTATGACTCCATCGGTACTCAATAAACTTGGCAAATCTTAAGAACCGTTAACAATTGATGACGTCAATGCATGAGGACGTACACGACGAGTGGGGACGTAAATGTTCTGGCGCCGCAGTCATGTCATCGCCCGTGTGGAATTACTACGACATTTTGAGAAACAATAAGAAATTAGCTCCACGTAAGAAAAGAAATCTCACGTGGAGGCGCATTGTCAAACATTTAATACAACGAACCTCATTCGGCATTTAAGAATAAGCCACCGCGAGTCGTATGGCGAATACGAAAAACTGGCAACTGCAAAAAAGGCAACGGAAACTAATAATGTGACTCTCACTCCGCCATCCATTACAGACATTCTGAAAAAACATGAACTGTACACACCAGACAGCAAGAATGAACGCGTGAATACAATTTTTTACCGCAATTTACCAATTTTAAAAAAATTACCTCAGTAACCGGAATAGACCGTGTTGATGTGATTTTAACATCATGGCCAAACGGCATGTACAGCCCGGTCTGAGGGACTTGGGATTTAAAAAGGTAAAAAGATTTCTAAGTGCCATGAGTATGAAGCTGCACTTGAACCAAGTGGGAAAATGTGTCCTCTACATTTGACCCTAACTATGGAGCATGTAAAAGCTATGCCAGCCAGGTGCCACTCCAATTCTGAGGTGCCTTGGTCAAGGTCAATGACAGGAGTACCTGACCATGCTGTCCACACCATGCATGTTATTTTAGGATAGTAGAATATAATACTTATGTTTTTGCTTAAACAAACCATGTGCACTGTCAACAGATAAACGATAAAATTCACCATCCCCCCTGATTTGTTTTTACAATTCGACTACTGGATATAACCGTGAAAGTAATGGAATTTATATGCATTGACCACCAGCCTCTGTCACTGTTACTTTATCTAAAAAAAAAAAAAGTTAATGGTGATCTAGAGAGCTTACATATCAGTTATGTAAACTTGAAGTTTCAGAATCGGCATTGGTATCGGCCGATCACCATGACAAAAAATTGGTACTTGGTATCGGTGGCAAAAATCCTGATCGGAGCATCCCTACACTAAGTATAGGTGTCTCGCTTTTGCTATCTACTGTTGTGGCACATGGTTTGCAGACAAGAAAGTCCACTCACTAATCAGGCATTTCTTTTAAAAGACTGTGGGTAAATAGGGAAGGATTTCTTTTCTTGATTACTGAGAGTACTGCACAGCAAGCTAAAGCTAAAGGCACTGCATTTAAATGCCAAAGCACTAACCTTATCTTAGACCTGCGTAATCCTGTACACAAAGAAAACATTGAGTTTATGTTTCAGTCTCTGACTTCAGTCTCTGAATCCCCTGTGTATTAACTTTAAGTATGGATTATCTTAATGCTAATTTGTTTATCTGAAGTTGTTTACATATTACCACTGTGGATGGAGTTCTATGGTTTTTATTTACTGTTATATGTCGACTTTGGTCAGGCTGCAGATTGTTTACTTGTGTTTCTGTTCCTGAACTCATTTTAGTGTTACTATATTTACGATTATACTGTATTACTAAAGAAATGGTCTTTATTCCAAATGAGATCATAAATACGGTGGGTCTACATTTTATTATAATGATTTCTTATACGTTTGTTTAGGAGCACTATGAAGCAGTGATGCGGCGCACTCTGGAGCGAAGTCAGAGAGTGGAGCAGAGACAGAAGAGATGGTCATGGGGAGGCCTCACTGACTCAGACCAAAAGAATGGTATGCACACTACAGTCAAGCTTCATCTAATTTCTTGATCTGCTTTCACTGTGCATTTCTTTCTTTCTTTAGACAAGCCACTACATTAGGTACACCTACATTGTATCTACACTGATTGTCCCATTTTATCAGCTCCACTTAGCAAGCTCCACTTACCAACATGTTAAATGTGTCTAATAGAGTGGACACTTTGTGTACATTGTCTTTGCGCAACACATGCACAACTATTATGTCAGTGTCACATACTAATAATTATCCACCACAAAGTAATATATGCCCCATGACCAAAAGAATAGGTTAATGGGGTCAAATGATGCCAAGAATCAGATGAACTACAGCGGCATGACAATGACAAAGTGCACCATATATGGTAAGTGAAGTTGATTAAATGGGCAGTAAGTGTTTCCACGGATACACAAATACAGAATGTGTCAGCTTTATTTTTTTATCTGTAATAATCCCATTCTTTTAAAATTGTGAGATTTGATGTTTGCTTTCACTAGTTTTAAAAACAGTTCACTTTGGTTTGGTTTGGTTTGGTTTATGAATGTGTGAACCAGAGAATAGCTTTCATGTCTGTTACTTTGGTCCTTCTAACATTGTTGGAGATGAGACATTTCCATGATGATACCCCACTGTGCTTTTCCATCTCTCCCTCCCTATGGAGAGTGTTCATCTCCCATAGCAACCTGTTTGTCCCTGCCCATCCCACAGGCGAGAGTGACGGCGGCCCTGCCTCTTCCCCAGTCACTATAGTAATCTCCCCGGCCTCACCAGTCTCGAAGCCACCCAGGAACCAGACACCACAAGGTGGTCAATATTTGCTTGCCTCTTCAGAGTGGCACAGCTTGGCACAAACTGGCACGGTCTTTTCTGCCTCTTGCTTTTGCACTCACAACTGTCTTGCTGGGTCTTTGTGCCTTTTGCTCACAACAGGAAGGTCACTGATAGTGTCACTTTATATCTCACTCACTCCTTTTCTCTCCCATTAGACTCACTGGAGGTAAAGTTTTTTTCCAAAACAGGAGTCACAGTCTGTTTCGAAGCAAATTTTGCCTTTTTGCATGAACATCTTGTAAGATGACCATGTCATTTCTAATCTTACTAGAGTTGGGTTTTTTTTTCAGGTGTAGAATTTCTTCTGCTAATTTGGAATGGCTTTCATTTCATTAAGTTAAAACTTTTAGGAGTGATGCATCTTTCTGGAACACTGACCATGTTGTTCTAAGTGTATCTGTGCAAATGGGGTTGAGTGTGTTTAAGGGACCCTCTTGTTAGTACATCTGGGTGCATATTCTGTTCCGCTGCTGACTATTTTTTGTGTGTATTTGCTTTGTTTTATCCACACTTTAAAATCCATCCTATCTTATTCCATTCCTCCGTCTAACCTGCAAATCTCAAGTAGTGTCTTCCTCTAACCCCATATCCCTGCTCTGTGTGTATGTCGGCCTTCCCTGTAGAAAAGCGTTCCACTTCTACTACAAACCTGAAGCAGCCGGCCGACTTGGCCATCAGCAAACGCCTCTCTTCTTCCTCTGCTGCCCTTGTGAACTCTTCAGAAAAAAGTAAGTGTCCCTCCCTGTGTTTGTCTCACACCCTAGCTGTACCTCGCACACCCTACAATGACCCTTCCAGTGTGAGTTTACTTCCTTTCTCCCCTTCATCCAGGATGTATGGAGTTCTCTATATTACTGAAAGACAACAAGAAATGTCTGGTAAAGCACTTTTTGCTATTGCCAATCTTGCATGTGGCCCAATCGGGATGTATTAGCTGACTCTGTTATTGTGATCTAACTGGTACATAATAGCTAAGGACAGCTGTCACCTGGCTTACTATGGCTCTTATCTAAGTGTAATTCTGATCACCTTGTCAATGATTTGAATTAGCTTTTTTTTATGCCCCCACAGCAGAATGCGTGTGCCAGTGATTTTTGTGCTAGTGCTGGTTTTTCTCCACAGCTTAATTTCCTCTAAAAGGATCATTCAGCAGTGACTCAGCTGATTTCACCCACTGTTTGTACTGGATCCATCCTTTTTATTTCCTTCCTTTCAGAACACCAAACATCATTCTAAAACGAGCTTGTTCACACTCTGATTCCTTAAATGCACCACATGAATCATACTGGTTCACAAAATATGGTGCCCATCTTTAATATTTTGAGTAAAACTTGCAAGTCAAATGATGTACTGTATTGTCATGTATTGTCCTGTTATTCACTCCTAGGCAATGTACATTTGGATGAACGGTTTAAGTTCAATCTTTCCTATTTTAAATCTGATACAGGTTGTGAGCTTTCTTTTGTCCCGTAGGTACTAAGCGGAGGAGTTCGTCTTTGAACCGGTTGCCTAGCAATCCCTCTCAGGCCTCTAAGGAAGTGCATAAGCAGCCTCAGGTGGAACAGACAGGTGCTGAGCCCCCCCTTACTGGTCCCTATGACAACCCTGTTATTCTTTTGGCACCCTTACCTACTCAAACCAATTTGAATTCAGAACATTTGTGATATGCAGTTTTTCAGGGGCCACGATACGATGAGAAAAATTTAGAGTTATGGCCAAGGTCTATTTAAATATTTAAAAGCTGAAAAAGCCTTGCAACGATGTTAATCCAACCTGCCTTGCCAACAGGCGGAGCTGATAGAATTTTGAAAAGAAGATTGTAGTTACACATTGCTAGGAAGGTGTCTATCATTTATAACAGAAAAAACGCTCTATAACATACAACTTGCTCTAGCTTTAAACTGCATTGTGATTAGGAACAGGTTTAGTTTCCTCATTAAATTTCGTAATCGGTATATTATGAGGCCTTGGGTGTCTTAAGAAACCAGCCTTGAGGAGTTCTAGACATTCCTAAATTTAAAATCTCTGAAAGGGATTGCACACTCCATATATTTGATGTAAACTGACTGAAATTCAGATGTTCGAAGGACGCAGTGCTGTGGTCTTTGGTAGTTTGTAACTCTGCCCTGTTGATGTCTTTAGGCCCCACCTTGAAGAAACGAAGCTCTTCCCTTTCCCGGGTAGGGTGTAGAACCCCATCTAATGCCAAACCACAGAAAGCCACACCCGATGAACCAGGTGCTTTGTCCAGCGTTGGACTGTTTGCATGTGCACCGCTCCATATTAACAAATATGCATCTGCTGCATTAATTTGCCTGTCCTGTTTGTTAATACTGAACTGCGATGTCACTACCACTAACCACCAAAGCAAACCACACTGCAACTGTGGATAATGCATAGAGACATGCAGTTGAATTGCTTTTGTCACATTCAAACGACCTGTTTTTTGTTTTTTTTTCTTGCAAGGCTATATGGATACCTGCTTCCCTATCTATTGTCCAGCCTCATAACATAATTGTAAAATGCATACAGTGGATACTTGCTGCTGATGTCATAACTTGTTTCTTCTTCTTTCACGAAATAGTCATTGATGGAGAAATGGAGCCTTTGTATGCTAACACAATGTTGTTTTTGTGTATGTGAACGCCGCGTTGTTTTCTGTCCTCGATGATGTTATCTGCAGTGTGTGTCTGTGTGTACGAAAGAGAAGGAGTGAGTGAGGGAGACATTGTGCACCATTACCATCCCCTTTAAAGAATACACAGCTCCTATGTGCCTTCAGGGAACTAAATCACCAGTCTCTGTATACACAGCATGCAAGATATAATCCATGAGTTATGGTTGTGTATTTGTAAAAGTCGGATTTGTAGTGTTCCCCACTGAGCATGAGCGCCACCTTTATTAATGGACACCACCTTATCCTCTTTAGTCACCCTGCAGAGAAAAGCTCCTTATTGAGGAGAGCCATTCTACAGCATCATTAGAGCACCTCTTATTACCTTCAACCCTGTAATACAGCACTGGGTACTGCTCAGTTTACACCAGCTTACAAGAACTCATTGGTGCTACACATCACCACAGCATGCCTGCTGTAGCACACAAGCTATAGATCTCTCTTCTTCAGTACCAAAGCAAGAAAGGGGGAAACAGTCCATTCAAACCAACTATACTCAGCTTTCATCTTATTTTCTGTTTTTTCCTCCCTGGGTTGTAACTGTAGCTCCAAACAGCTCCAAGGGACATGACTCCTTGATCTCATGACTGCAAGAGCTCTTTGTCTCTACTGTAAAACCAATATTCTCTTGTTCATCACACAACTCTTCCACCAATTATCTAGCTATGTTCAGTACTTACAAACAGCACAGTAGAGCTGTGCAGTAGAGACCAGACTTGGGTCAAATACATGTGTCTGTAGTAGTTTATAGCTTTTCGTCAGCATGACGGGATCAGGTGTTCTTGTAAATGGGCTAACCTCCAGATCAAAGATAAACATTTGACTAATCTCTGACTCTCAAAGAGCTCTTGCACCGTTGTCATTTGGTTTCTGCCATGAATGCTTCCGTCCGTGTGTATCCTTATTGTCCCGTTTATACCCTCTAGCTCACCTGAAGCGCACCTTTGCTCCAGCTGCACCATCCGGTGCTTTTACGTTTTAAGCACAATCACTCTTTGGTTCTCATGTTAATTCTTCCTTACTGTTTTGAAATCACTTGGTTGCCCCAATGTCACCCCCCTTTTCCCCTCCACTACCACTCTATTTGTGTTTTCCTTCAACTCTTCTGTCTCTTTTCTTTTCTTCTTTTTGTATGCTCTGTTTTTTGGGCGTCGGCATGCTGTGTTTGCGTGTGTAGCACGTCGCTCCTTGGCCAGTCCCTTGGACAGCGGTGTCCTCAGCCGTCTCCTCACCCCCACCCAGGCCTCTCTTGCTAGGAGCAAGAGCGCAGCAGCCCTCTCAGCAGAAGGAACTGACTTACCAGGTAACACGGAGAAAAGGCCCTAGAGGCAGCGAGAAAGAAAGGGGTGCAGTTGAGCCCTTATTGGACTAATTCACCTCTATAGAGAATTACAGGTGTAGTTGATGGTTTGTTGTGTTCAGTGGGACATACAAAAGCGCAAGAGTGAAATATCCAAGGATACTAAATTTAAGACCCCGTTAGGCCTCAATATGATCCTCAAGAGATGAATTTGATGTTATTATAGCAGTGTTTGGGTAAAAACAATTTCCCCTATTGCATTAAAGCTGTATTTTCCACATTTGGAAAAGGGAATATTTGTACTCCCTAAGTGCACAAACAGTTACACTATGATAATGCCATATGTTAGTAATTAGTAGTACAGTCGTTTATTTTTGCACAGTTGAGAATCTGCATACTTCCGTTATCCATAGTTTTGAATTGGAATAGACACACTACTACACTTCTCACACACTTTGTAGAGTCTCGTGTGTGTGTGTGTGTGTGTGTGTGTGTGTGTGTGTGTGTGTGTGTGTGTGTGTGTGTGTGTGTGTGTGTG
>JBBJLR010000034.1:2107131-2134933 GCA_037577145.1 Brachypetersius gabonensis
TGTGTGTGTGTGTGTGTGTGTGTGTGTGTGTGTGTGTGTGTGTGTGTGTGTGTGTGTGTGTGTGTGTGTGTTTTTTACACAGCACACTTTGCCTGAGAGATCTGCAGTAAGCTGATTAACTGAGCAGTGCTGTGCGTGTGAGGGACTGTGTGCAGGGAATGTGAGCTTTGGATAGTGCTGCTGTCACTTGCTCCTGTAGTTGCACTTAATCCCGACAGAGCAGCTACCTCAGTGCCCTCACTGCTGAAGCCCTTTACAGCTTAAAAATATAAGGACGTTCAGAAAGTTGGAAAGACATTTTTGGCTTAGATATGTTATATATTTCTTTAAGATATTCCTGAACATCTTAAAAGAAACATAGTTTGGTGATTTCCTGTTTTTCTCAAGGATAATCTGTGACTAACTGCTTAGTTGAATTCGGTGTAGAAAAATCACCAAATTGTTGAGGACCAGTGCTGGGCATACTCTTTCAATGATTGTATTGAAAGTGACAGACAAAATACAACTCCTTGGGTCACCATCTCTCTTGTAATCGTAATCATTATTACATAAGTAGGATTTGAGGCCATCATCACAGGCTCCTGAAATAGTCATGGAGATAACATGAATCAGCAGCCGCTTATGGATCAATTACATTTGGGTGCTTATCTCTTGTTCATAACAGTCAGAGTTAATTACCACAGGTGAAGATTAGCTGAGGAATCCCTCCTATCACAACTCTCTCAAGGTTGTGTGCCCTGCTCTCCTTACCTCAACTTACCTTAGCTCTCTGTGCTTCTGTGTAGACAGACCTTTGTTTCCAGCTCTTGGCTAAATCATGTTGTGTGCCCTTGCAGGCGCACGAGCAAGTGGTCCTTCTAAATTTCCCAAAAGTTTCTTGCCCTGTTTATGCTGAAATTTGGCTTTGGTATGGCCCAAGGTCAGGAGCAGCAACAGACACACTGGCAGAAGTCTGTCTGACTTGGTGGTCCTACAAAAAAAAAACTGCATTGACAAGCAGGCTTATCCCTAACATCAAACATAAGCGTGTGAAGAAGTGTGAGGTCTTTTTGTTTTTTGTTTGCTTGTTGTTTTTTGTTTTTTGTTTGCTTGTTGGTTGTTTTTTTTTAAGTCAGCGTGTGCTTTGTATGTCAGTGAGGGTGGATGGTGCTTGGCTGTTTGGTGACTGGTCACATTCTCCAGGTTAGGGATTTTGCTTTGGTATTTGGTGCACCAACTGTCTAGAGTGTATGTGTAGCTCATGTTTGGCAAGCGATTCTGTCTCTCTCTGTCTCTCTCTCTCTCTCTCTCTCTCTGTCTCTCTCTGTCTCTCTCTCTGTCTCTGTCTCTGTCTCTCTCTCTCTCTCTCTGTCTCTCTTTCTCTCTGTCTCTCTCTTTCTCTTTCTGTATCTCTCTTTCGCTCTTTATGTATCTCTCTCTCTCTCTCTCTCTCTCTCTCTCTCTCTCTCTCTCTCTCTCTCTCTCTCTCATCATTGCTTGCACCTGAAACAACAAACCCTCATCTACCAGTCAATAGAAATCTAACACCTGTTAAACTTTTTTGTGCTCTTATCATCCCCATCCTTCTCTTCCTTGCCTTTTTCCTCCTTCCCCTCCGCCTGGCTGACCCTACTGACCTGCTTGTGGCCTCCTCTCCTCGCTCCAACTACCTTGCCTATACTGACTGTGTCCTTTACCAGAGTCTCACCTGTGTCCTCGCTCAGTGTCCGCTACCCCGCTGCAGCCCAGCCCTCGTGGACCCTTCCGCAGCCGCAGCACTGACCGGCAGAAGGGCCCCCCTACCTCCATATCGGCAGACTCCATCTCCAGCATGACTCAGGTGTGTGAATAGCAGTGTATTACGAATGTGTGGTTTTATTTAGTGTTAATCGGCCAGTTATTTTTACAGAGGGAGATACATTGATTTCACTGATTAAGGACAAGGTCCTTGTTACTATACAGTAATGTCTAACGTTAACACTTCTTGAGTAGATAAAATCTGCGTTCACAGAATTTTCTGCTCTTATGGAATTACAAAACCTAACCGACACAGCTGTGGGCCATGTTAATGTTATTGATCATCAGTCCTGTTGCTGAGCATACATCTGGACTATGTTTCAGTCCACTGTGGTAATCTATGTTCCTTTTGTTTCAGACTATGCCCAGTTGTTATTTGTAAGTTTACAAAAGAGCCTGAAGACCCACTTGATTGCTTAGTGGTGCTGTTTCTTTTGTGCAAATGTTTTCGTGCCTGATATTTTAGTTTACATAACAGAGGATCTATAAATGCTTAGCTGTCATGTTAATATTACGGGCGGGCACGTTAATGCGTTATTTACTTAATGCCTACAATTATTTGAATGCACATTATCACAGTTTTTGTCCTTTTATTTTAACAGTCATTGTTTTTTGGGGCTCATGGGTGCACACAGAGCTGTATCTCGGCTGGTTTTCGCAGGGGTCAGTCGACCCAATACTTTTGTTCATATTATAATGGTGACTTTAATGACACTGCATTCAGATACATACACTTTCATGTGGAGTTGGTCCCTCTTTGCAGCTGCTATAAAGTTTCTGCTCCCCATGATCTGGACTCTGAGGGTAATTTGTTTTTCTGTAACAAACCAGAGAAAACAATGCCCTGGCATAGGGCTGGGCGATATGGCTGAAAACTGTATCACGATATCAGTGTTTCATATCGGTCTGTATCGCTTATTATTGATATTTTTTTAATGACCCATTTAAAATAAGGACCAGGAGAAAAATATATTACATTTAAACATTTTTATTTTAATCTTAACCTTCCTCTGATCATAATCCCCGCAGTTATTAAGAAACTCCAGGCATATTTCGATGTCTTTTGAATTACTATGTTTAAACAAAAATATAAACTTGAGCAATGTGATATATAGTGTCTTATTGTTTTTTCAGCACAAACCAGGCAATATGATGAACATGTTTATTTTTTACTTTGACCAACTATATAATCATAACAGGGCAAAAATTAGCTTTTTTGAAAATGTATTCTTTTTTTTTTTTAAAGAAATTACTGTCAAACACACAAATACAGAGATCAACTTTTTTACCGCTTGAAATTATAAAAACACTTCTCCTAAAACAAGATAACTTAAAAACTTTTTACAAACATTAGCCAAATAAACATTATGTTGCATAATGCATGTTGACCTTTCATGTTGCATAACTCACTATTGATATAGTTGTTTAAAAACACAAAAGTATGATTTATCCGATTAATCGATGAAAAAATCAACAGAATACTCGATTCCAAAAATATTTGATAGTTGCAGCCCATATCGGTATCGTTTTATTGCCCAGCCCTACCCTGGCAGAGGTAACTAGCTTTGGTTTTATGTTGTGATTTTATAAGAAATAGTTGAACTGCAGCTGAATTAAAAGGAACTCTGCTGTTAAGAAGCACTTAATTTGTTTTAAGTGTTTGCAAACCACTTGCACTTTTGTTGTTATACAGTACATCCGGAAAGTATTCGCAGCGCATCACTTTTTCCACATTTTGTTATGTTACAGCCTTATTGCAAAATGGATTAAATTCAGTTTTTTCCTCAGAATTCTACACACAACACCCCATAATGATAACATGAAAAACGTTTACTTGAGGTATTTACAAATTTATTAAAAATAAAAAAAAACCCTGAGAAATCACATGTACATACGTATTCACAGCCTTTGCTCAATACTTTGTCGATGCACCTTTGGCAGCAATTACAGCCTCAAGTCTTTTTGAATATGATGCCACAAGCTTGGCACACCTATCCTTGGCCAGTTTCACCCATTCCTCTTTGCAGCACCTCTCAAGCTCCATCAGGTTGGTTGGGAAACGTCTGTGCACAGCCATTTTAAGATCTCTCCAGAGATGTTCAATTGGATTCAAGTCTGGGCTCCATGTGCCTTTCACTAAGCAGTGGCTTCTGTCTTGCCACTCTACCACACAGGCCTGATTGGTGCATTGCTGCAGAGATGGTTGTCCTTCTGGAAGGCTGTCCTCTCTCCACAGAGGACCTCTGGAGCTCTGACCGAGTGACCATCTGGTTCTTGGTCACCTCCCTGACTAAGGCCCTTCTCCCCCGATTGCTCAGTTTAGATAGCCGGCCAGCTCTATTAAGAGTCCTAGTGGTTTCGAACTTCTTCCACTTACGGATGATGGAGGCCACTGGGCTCATTGGGACCTTCAAAGCAGCAGAATTTTTTCTGTAACCTTCCCTAGATGTGTACCTTGAGACAATCCTGTCTCGGAGGTCTACAGACAATTCCTTTGATTTCATGCTTGGTTTGTGCTCTGACATGAACTGTCAACTGTGGGACCTTAAATAGACAGGTGTGTGCGTTTCCAAATGAATTTACCACAGGTGGACTACAATTATGCTGCAGAAACATCTCAAGGATCATCAGGGGAAACAGGATGCACCTGAGCTCAGTTTTGAAGCTCAAGGCAAAGGCTGTGAATACTTATGTATATGTGCTTTCTGAACCTTTTTATTTTTAATACATTTGGATAAACCTCAAGGAAACTTTTTTCACGTTGTCATTATGGGGTGTTGTGTGTAGAAAAAATGAATTTAATCCATTTTGGAATAAGGCTGTAATATAACAAATTGTGGAAAAAGTAATGCACTGTGAATACTTCCCGGATGCACTGTAGCAGCACTTTTAAAATAAAAGTGACCTATACACTACTTTTGAATTGTTTAATTTTACACAGACTAATGTGATTAATCGTGATTATCACAGAAAAATATTCCGATTAAATAAGATTAACATTTTACGTTGTTGCCTAGCGTTAGTTAATATTACAGTAACTGAGTTATTTATGACCAAGAAATCATATTTAGTATAATTTGTCAAAAACTGACATGTCTTCATGACATTTTATGTCTTAAATCCAAAGCTTTCCTGTCAAGATGATTTTTCAAGTCATGAAGCAGTAAAGGGGATGAAGCAGTAAAATAATAGATTATCTAGATTTACAGTTCAATCATACAGTTTAAATGGAACAGTTTAATTTATACATAATACACACAGTATAATTGCCTTCATAGCCAGGGAGCTGCCAGAAAAAATGGAGTAGTATGGCCAGAAGTATGTGGACACCCGATAATCACATTTTCATGATCTCACTAGACATTCCATTCCAAAGCCACAGGCACTGATAGTGCCTTCACCCACACAACCCTGTACAGCCACCACTTTCCTTGTTAGGCTTTCCTCAGGATTTTAGAGTGACTGTGGGAATTTGTGCCCATCCAGTGGAAAGATCATTCATGACTTTAGTCATTTAATAAGGCTCCTTACAAACAGTTTTAGTATTTCTGTAAGACCTATTCTGCTGCCATCATCATGCTACTTCTGTGTAACACTACTTTGAGCCTTTTTTTTTTTTTTTTGCAAGTCGTACAATCATGTGGACTGGAGGCACATTTACACTTATGTTTAGGTCCAGATAACTTTTATTACTGCTTATGTGCAGTTGAATGATCATATGGGACTGACTTAAATATGTTGTATACTTAATCTCCCTATGATTTTAAAGGAAAGGAAGAGTGTTACCATTCTTTTTCCACCTGGAACGAAATGCCTTAAAATAATACACTCTGACAGCAGGATTTTGTATGCACACGTCTGCTTTGATTTGCTTTGCAAAGCAGTCTAGTCATTTTGCACTGATGCTAATCAAGGTGCTGGCCTTTCTGACCAGCACTATCTGATAACAGCTGGAGCGTGTCCTGACAGGCAGAGGAAACACAGTCTCATTTCTTGCTGATATACATGCCCTCATGAATTTAGACACACAAACACATCACCTGGCTGAACTGAAAAATGTTATATCTCATAAACCTGAAAACCTTTAAAGAATGATATGTAATAATTAAATTAAATACCTCTCAAGGAAATCAATCATTTTAATTTAGTATCAGAAGGCACATGCACCAGATTAAGTGATGTTAGTTTGCTGTGCTGACTTCAATGTTGAGATTTTTTGCTAAAATACATCCAAGGACAAAACAGCAACCACTAGCTGACTACAAAGCTTAGCAGCACACACCCTTACAGGCCTATATTACAAGCACAGTAAGATGTTTTTGAAATTCCCCACTAAATCTTAGCAATTAAGACAAACACAATTACTAGATCATTCATTTACGTTTTTCCTATTGCAGTATGGTAAGATGTCTTAGCAATGTGCATAGGCACATTTGCTGATAAGTCCTGAAATAATAAAATGAATCTCCTGCTCTGTTGAGATTATTCTGACCTCACTTGCTTAGTCTTCCCTGCAGTTATCAGTTCACTTACTGTATCTCTCTACAGTGGTGCTCCACAATTACAGTTCTAAGGCCTTTGTGAAAGTGGAACAGTGATCGCTGTAGCTGTAATGAATGGCTGCTTCACTGATTCAGTCTGACACAGGGCTAATTTTCAGTCCTTTGCTTTTTCTGATAAATACTGACACAGTATGCACATGTATTTAAGGTGACTACAATAAATGAACTAGTTGTGGAGAAATGTTCTTGTAAGAAACCTTGGAAGTTAGAAACATGGTAATAAACACAAACCAATCCAGATCTGTAGTGCTGTCCCTTTGTCCTGCTGCTATTTGAGTGACCCTGTTCTGACCCAGGCAGCACGTGAGCGGTTTAATATAAATAGATAGGCCCGAAGGTCTGATACAGCCACCTTGAGCCTGACCGCATTAGAGCCTCTGTTGGGTTTAAACACGATCATAAATAAGGTTTGGTACAGACACAAACTAAACAGCTTTGAATATTTTTTTGTTTGGTGTAAATTGAGCGAATTGTACAATTGTAACTTTTATGCATTACATAAGTAGTCTTTGCCCCTGATGTTTTCTAAAATCTTTTCTGTTTGTCTGTCTTGTCTCCTTCGTTGCTTCCTCTTTGTGTCTGTGTACGTGCGTCTGCCTGCATCTGCATGTGTAAGCAGAAAACTGAGAAGGACAAACGTTTCACTTCACCAGGAGGGAAACGTCCACCTTCACCCTCCAACCTTCCTAGTCGCCATCGCTCCCCATCCCCATCCGCTCCTGCCACCAGCACAACTAAGAGAGCGCCATCCCCTGGAGAGACCAAGTAAGAGCAAAATAATGCTTCTGTTACTGCAACTCTAAAAACAAGATCAGTTACCCATAACATCATCTATGTGCTTCTTTGCTTCTATTCTTGCCCTAAACTTAATGCAACTATTCCCCATGCTCTCTCCAATCTTTATGTTCATCACATCCAGGTCAAGTCCTCGCTGTCGACCCCCTTCTCCCAGTGGAATAAAGCAACGGCCTCCGTCCCCTCAGCCCACCGCTGCCTCCAAACCTCCGCCCATACAGAAGCCTTCGCTCACCCCTACCGGACCACCTATTCTCCGGAAAAGGGATTCTAAGCCAAAAGATATGTCCCCTATGACACCTCTTACACCCCAACCTCAAGAGACCAACACTGCTGTCCCTGCCCCCAGCACTAAACCCAAAGATGGTGAGAAGTGACAGTTTATACAGACATTTCAGATAAGATTTATGTTGCAAACAGTCTATAAAGGATTTCTTTTTGTTTCTTGAGATTATTAGATTATCAGGCACTTTTGCTCAGTGTGACTTAGGGTTCTTTTTTATATTTGGCAGTTCTAGGGTTGCCAAACTAACAGCTTACCATGTTTCAAAACAGACTACCAATGAGTTTTCATTTGGGTTATGGAGACGATTTGCTGTTAGATTTTGTTTGTCAAAATAAAAAATACTGTGACTGTTTCTATGATGCCAGTCATCTGGCTGAGGATTATGGGAAGCTGAGGTGGAAAAGTACCATAAACCAACACAAAGACATCTTCAGTACAGCCCTGGTATTGTACCAGCAAGGTCAAGCACGGCCAGGAGCAGCAAGTTCATTTTCACTTCCTGTATAGTCAGAGCAGAAACTGGAGATACTGTGCCCTCTGCTGGAGCTTTTGGGCTGCATGATTAGATGCTTCAACTCTGACTTTGATTCGATTTAGTGTGAAATCATGAGCAGCAGGTTTAATAGTTACAGAATGTGCTAGATAAACATATTTCCTCGCTTCAAACTGCAACCCTATGTTTTCTAACTTATAGAGTGGACGACAATATGTTGCAACCTCTGTTTGCTTTTTAATGTTACTAACTCTATAACATGGTTTATGGGTGCTTTTTCAGATCCCAGCTCTAAAGCCATTGCTGGCACTAACTCGGCTGCCGAGGCTGCTAAAATCTTGGCAGAGAACCGACGTCTGGCCCGTGAACAGAAAGAGAGGGAGGAACAGGTCCGGGTGCAGCGAGAGGAAGAGGAGAGGTGAGGTCATGCTGGAAGATCTAGTTCTGTTAGGCTCTCCTCAGTATAATCCTTTTAATTTCAATCAGTAATCTTTATCTACTTCAGTAGTCCCCTGGGGGTTTAGAAAAGAATCACTTACCTCAGATTTTCACATTTTGTAGCTCTGCCATCTGAAATACACCCACACCAAAAAATATATATATATTTCCAGCTCTACTCAATGCAGCTTATAACATCCATAAAAAGATGTGATGACAGTTTTGGGGAATAAAGATAAATCATACCGTCCCTCCGAACTGGATGGAAGAACAAGGAGGAAACTGGTCAGAGAGGCTACCAAGAAACATTTGGAAACTTTGTCATAAATTAATGTAACTGCTTCAAAGTGTTGTCATTGTGTGCATGTGATGATATCATAAGCGCTTCACAAATGTGGCTTATATTGGAGGGATGCAAGGAAAAAAAAAAGAAAAAGCCACTCCTCAAGAAAAAATTATTTTTAATTGAGCTTTGCCAAAACGCACCTTGAAGATTCTGATGCCAAGTGGAAAGAGGTGTGATGGTCAGTTGAGACCATCAAGCATTTTGGCCTGAACACCGAATGGTGTAGCTTGTGGAAAGACTGAACACCATACCCACATGAAATGGAGGTGGTAGCATCTTGTTGTGGGGTGGGGCAAAATAGCATCAAATTCTTGAGGAAAACCTGCTGCCTTCAGCCAGAAAGTTGTCAAAAGGCATAAAAGGTTCACCTTCCACCAAGACAGTGAGTCAAAGCACACAGCAAAATTGACCACACAGTAGCTGAAGGAGAAAAAGGTCAATGTCCTTACGTGGCCTAAACAGAGCCCAGACAGAACCCCCTTTTAAAAATCTGTGGAATGACTTGAAGATTGTAGTCATTCAATTTGGCTGAACTGTAACAGTTCTGTAAAGAAGAGTGGAGTTACTTAAGGCAGTAACTACAGTAATAGATCATTTTTTTTCTTTTATTTGGATGTTAAACTACAATGAGTGAATATTCTGTCTGTCTTTATTTCAGGCTGCAATGCAACAAAATATTAATATTGGGATATTTTGAAGTAGATGCTTCCTTTCTATACTCTATATTCAGACTTATGTGAGCTGTATGTCTAAATCATCACACAGTACAGACTGCATTGATGTTATGGAATTTGTAGATGCTGGGTTAGGCATGCAGTTTGCTCTTTTAGCTGGTGAGAAAAAACTGGCATTATTTGTTGGTTATTTTAGCCAAAGAAGCAAACTTTAGACACCAAACATGTCACCTTGGCTGATGGACTGCATTTAGGACAAGTGAAGCTTTTGCTCTTTACATTTAGTTTTTGGTAAGATTCACTTCACTACAGCATCTTAAAATCAGAGCATGTACTAAGGCAAGTGTAATCATCTCATATAGTTTTAATTTTCTACAGTATGATATGTAGGGATGAATATGGTGGTCTGTCTTACAGATTGAAAAAGGAGGAGCAGAAGCGCCTAGCTGAAGAGGAGAGATTGAGATGCATAGAAGAAGAGAAGCGTCGAGCAGAAGAGATGAAGGAGGAAGAGGAAGAGCAGGCTCGTATAGCAGAGGAGGAGAGGCAGCAGCTGGAGTTAGAGGAGCAGCTGAGACAGGCTGAGTTACAGAAAGAGGTGAACAAGAATCCATACATCACATGTCTCAGATAGGAGACTTGGACGAAATAATGATCAGTTGATTGATTGCATGTCCAATTGCAGCGTGAATTGGCAGAAGCAAAGGCTCAAGAAGAGGCTGAAAAACAGCGTCAGGAGAGAGAACGCATTATGCAGCAGAACCAGCAGGAACGCATGGAGAGAAAGAAGGTGGCTTTTTGGAACATGCTTGTCCCACTTTCCACTGTGGTGATGCTGTCTACCCACACAATAGACCATCAGACAAATTCACAGAAAACATAAGACAGATCATACAGAAGGACCCTATTTCCAATCCCCTTTTATAAATGACTAGAGCAAGACAATGGACAAAATACTAGCATTACATTTATATTGCTACATGTTGTAATTGTGTTGCAAAAATGGACTTGTAGATCAAGAAAAGAGTAAAAATTTCGATGCATTTTGACCAAAACAATGTGTTGATTATACTGATTTATTCAGTTATCCCCTGAAACACTGAGCTGTAGCTTTTTTTTTTTTTGCTAGGTTTGCAAGGCCAGTATCATAACAATTGACAAATAACAAGTTATACTCTCCTAATTTAAACTTAAAGTGTCAATGTAATTTTACATTTCTTATCTGAGTACAATATTCTCTAAGATATTGCTAATTTCCTGCAGAAATCAAGTTTGGATATTTTTTAAGCCTAAACAATTTTATATAGTTTTCCCCCTTTTTCTTTCTGTGATACCAGAGAATTGAAGAAATTATGAAGAGAACCAGGAAAACGGACCAAATTGATTTCAAGGCAAGGCAGCGTAGAGTGGTTTAATTTATACAATATTAATGACTGCCGCAGAGTTGTCAGTCACTTTGTGTGTCGTCCTTTCTTTCAGAGCAATGATGAGAAAAACATTCCAGATGAGAATGATGAACACTTTACTGACCAGATAAACTGTGAAAATATGGGTTAGTGTTTTGTGTATTCTGCTTTGTGTTACTGATGGAGTGTTATTGACCCTGTACAGTTGTACAGAATTTCTTTGCATCTGATTAGGACTCTGTCAAATTTCAGAAGGTCAATCTGACCAATTGGAACAAGCTGCAGAGGCAGTAGACCAAATGGATTTACAGGAGCAAGGTTTGTCATCACCGGAAAACCTTGTAGAGCGGGAAGATCCACTTGGCAGTGTGAATGGACAAACCGAAGTGGACAACAAGGAGAACAACAATGGTCCCAGTGCAGCAGAGCCCCCACCACTGAGGTACACAAATAGCTTGTCATTTCTGTTGCACTATCCATTTTTCTGTTTCATGACTAAATTTTGTGCTCAGAGTACTCTTCTCCTGCATAGCTTGCAATAATATTCTACAAATAAAGAATGTCATTTTGAACATATGCTGCTTAATACCAACCTTGTTGTCTGTATCTCCCTCAGTCATTCCTGTTCAAAAACACGTCTAGTGGAGGGTTCCGAGTTTGTGAATGAGGACTCTAAACTGGGCCTAAATGGAAAAGCTGGGCCATGGAGCTTTGAAGAGTTAATTGATCTGGGGGTTCACACTAAGGGCCGTCCGCTCATGGAGCCTGAAGGCTGTAACCAGGGCCTAATAGACTGTGAGGGTGGACCTGAGGTTCCCAGAGTGGCCTTCGAAGACAAATCGGCTCCTGTGAACACTCTCCATCCACTTCAGCCAATTGAAGCCTTGCCTGGTGAGGAACTTGGAATATGTTAAAGCAATTAAGTTGCATATGTTTACTGTACTGATCTAGAATGGATCTATTTGTGACTGTATTTTGTGTTACTGTTTTTCTGCTCTTCCAGAGATGTGAGTTGATATCTTTGCCCAGGGCCCATTCCTAATTGCACTCCATGACACATGTCCAGTTGAGATCCAAAGTCTCTCGTACTCCGCCTCATCTCGACAGCGAGAGAAACTGAGGCGGAGAGGAAGGCCTTGGCCTTTGCACCTCCGTGATTTCTGTGGATCAAAAAAGAAACCAAAAAGAAAAACAGAAAATATGAAAAATGCTTCAGGGAAAATGTATTCTTTCAATGTGCTTATTCCTCATTATTTCTAACTCATTCTAATTCTTCCCTTTATTTACATTATTTTATGGTGTTTTTGTTTTGCTTTTTGTCAATGTCATTTTTTTTTATGTGGGATGACTATTGTAATTTATTCATCATTCATTTTTCCCCCTCTATTTGGTTATTTTTGTTACTTGCATGAATTTCCCATTTCATTAGTTTGGGGGGAAAACATAAGCAAGTTAGTGATTATAAACTGTTGTAACTGTTTGACAAAGTTGGCTTTAAACCGCAAAATTGTTGGAGCAGCCGATCCAGGCAGAAATGAGTAATGTGAAAGAAAGCCACTGAGGCAAAGGGTTAAGGACATTCTTCAGTCGTCTCAAATTAATAGTTTAAATACATTTGAATTGTGAGTATTGCTTGAGAACTGGGATGTGGCCTACAGACAGGCTGCCCTTACAGATACTGAAGGGCTCTGTTTCGGTTTTGACCTTTCTTGACATTTTCCTTAAAGCTCCACTGTGCCCTGCTTAACGCACTTCATCCACCTTTGCAAGTAGCAAACTACTTGTATTTCCCAGCTTCTGTGAATTCCATGTCTTAATCCAGGCCACTTGTCTGTTCCTAGTTGTTCACTTTGGTGCCGTGAAGCATTTCTTGTATAGTTTGTAGATAGCTAGTCTTGGTCAAGATATTTCAGAAAATCTCTTGTTTGACAAGTGGGGTGTTGCTTGAAATGACAGCTGAATTTCTAACTCTGCTAAAAGATTTGCCAATTCCTTTGGAGTTCAATAGATGAAGGATCCCAAGGTGAATACTCTTGTGAGCACTTGTGACTAGTTACATATTTAATATTGTAAGTTCATAATCGTGGTCCAATGTTGTTGGCATTTTCTTTTACATGTACATAAGTGTAAAACATGGTTACTCATATAAAAAACCTAATTTAAGTGCATCCTGAAACTCGTCAACTTAACTGTGGATATCAGCATGAATCTATGCTACAACAATAGTTTAACACAAAGATTTACTGTAATCTCTTTTTAACAATTGCACATTCAGGGGAGAGCTGTGTAGTGGGTGGTTGTTGTTGTTTTTGTTTGGGTTTTTTGGTTTGTTTTTGATTTTTTGGGACAATACTAGCATTCATGAAGGCCCCAAGTTCTGTAAGGGTCCAATTACATCATTTAATTTTTGTCTCTTTTTTTCTTTCACTTCTAATTGTTTTTCTCCTCAGTTCATCCAGTGGAGGAGTGCTTTCCAATGACTCATATGTCTTCTTGCTAAATGGTTGGATTAATTTGCTTCTAAATTTGCCTGTCGCCACATAATAAGATATATTTAAAAGGTTTCTACGTATGTAAGTATTATATAAATACTCAGTATTTGTTGGGTCAGGAAATAGAGGGAAAGTAAAGTGTTTCGATCCAGTTGACGGTTCAGTTGGCCCGGTAGGCCAGAGTCTTTCCCCACTGAACTCAGGGCTGTCACTAAAGATTCTATACCTATGATTACAACAGTTACAGGTCAGGTGCAGTTCACTCACCAGTTTCTGATCCTTCTCCGTAGATGTACAGAGCCTTGTCCTTGTTTTTATTTATAGGAAATGGAATAAAAGAAACATGGATGTGAATGGAGGGCATATGCAAGTTGCGTTTGGTAGAATATGCTGCATTGTTGCTGGAAGGTTGATTTGAATTTGACTGGTTTGTTATAACCTAAAAAGAAGTGAGTGGACCTTGTATAAGGGTACTGGTGGTGGTTTAACAGGGTTGCACAGTGAGGGCTTTCCCAAAACTGGTCTTGTACATAGTCTTGATATGAGAATTAACATTTGAACATTTTTTCTTTTTTTTTCATGGTGCTGCTGTTTTGTAGTCTGGTTATTTCAAGAAAAACTTGAAATTGATCTGTCCAATAGAGAAGGTAATGGGTCCATAAGATCTTCGTTCTCTCATTTGTTACAAATTAGGCCAGGACCTCTTATTCTAAAGCTTATGGCATAAAACTTTATTATTTTTTGGGGGTTAATCCAATATCATGTTAAGAAGATACATTGGCACTATGTAAGGCTTTACCTCATGAAGCAAGTGTCCAGAATTTGAGTGGTACAGCTGAATCTCAGGCAAGAGAAGACTAACTTTTACTGTGAGAAGAGTGCTTAGTATGTAAAGGAGATGGCCTGTAAATCCTAAAAAGTCTCTCTTTCGGCTTTTTAGCAGTCTCTCCTTAACACTACTTTGCTTGCAAAAACATTAAGATGCCCCAAAGTGCTTCAAGTCATGCTGTGGCTGCTGCAGAACCAGTCATTGAGCTGTTTTGCCAGTGTGGTTTGTTGTGTGCTGCTTCCTTGGTAAGTCAGCACAAGCTGTTTGCGTGTGTCACGCCATTGCTGTTGCTGCTTCCCTTTACGCCCTTCCAGTTTTGTGCTTCAGGGCTGTTCTCTAGCTTACTCACAATGCTGGTAGAATAGAATGGTGCCTTAGATTGAGAGTAGGCGATATTTATTTTCATATATTAGTAACTAAACATATGTGCTTACTTCAGCCATGACAATCATTTAACCTGACCTAGGCCCTGAACAGGATCTATTTTCTTTTCTTTACAACACCTTAAAATAGCCCTGACTACACAATATATTTGTAAATACTTCTAAAATGTACTGAAAAAAAAACTGTTCGTTTTGCAAGATACAAGAAATAAATGCTCTTTGGTGCAAAGCTGTGATCACCTTGTCTAATGGTGCTCTCATAATTCCTTTGAAACATTTAGTTTGTCTGAATTTTATTTTTGTAATCATTGTTCCTTCACTCAAAATTCCACAGATACAGTATATATTGACATGCCAAAGTTTCCATGTTAAATGTAGACCACACAGTAATTCCAGAAAGATAATGTGTGATAGTCATGCAAAACAAACAGCACATGTTTGCAAAGTGAAATGAAACTTATTACTTCAGAAAAAGGAAAAAAAAGAAATCTTCCAGTAAGGCTTGTCTGTGTTTGATTGCACACGTTTCAAACTGGAAAACCTCTTAGTTATGCTGGCCACCAGAAGCAAGAACATACTGCTGTCAAGATGCAGGTAACTGTCTATGAAAGTAAGAAACTCAAATTACATACCACTCACTATTTTCTGCTAATAAAAAAAACTTGCTGCAAGCAAAGATGACTCCTTTATACTTAGTTGGCTAACACAGATTAGTTAATGTATTTGGTATGTTTAACCATTCTTCTGAGGATTTGCCCAAAAATACAGATAACCAACTTGAATGGAAGCTAGCAGCCATCATAATCTAATGCCGTATAAGTCATTTCTATGTCTGTTAGAAATTTGGAAAGAATCATTCTCATTCGATGAAACCAGTGAAGACTGTCCTCACAGCTTCTTGGCACAGTCAGTGCAGTAGATGTTCTCTTCATTGATGACGAAGCGCTTGTTGGCCAGGGACAGAGAGCACTTCTTGCAGTTAAAGCAGTACTCATGCCAGCTTTTGTCCTCATAGTTCACCACATTGGTCCCTCTGCCAAACCCTGGAACATCAGGAGAACCAGAAGCTTCTCACCAAATGTCCAACAAGCTCTCACCCCACAAAAAACTGTATGTGTATAGAATGTGAGCTGCTTACTATGTGCTGGATTAATAATGCAAAATCTCCAAAACATGATAGGTTTTGCATATTTACCTGTGATGGGATTCTGGCATCCAGAGCATTTCTTGGCCACGGATGTCTTGTAGCAGTCCACACAGTAGAAATCGTCCTCATGAGCTGTGAAGCGAGCGCCAGCCAGGGCTTTCTTGCAAGTTTTGCACACAAAGCATTCAGAGTGCCAAGGCTTGTCCTGGTAGTTGATCCCACCAGAGGTGATGGGCTGGAGATATTTCATGCAAATGTCATTGGAAGAGAAAATGATTAACACAAACACTTACATTATAAGGACATTTCCTCTCTACATATGATCTTTATCATTACATATAAATATATAACAGTAAGCCACAAAAACCTTGTGTGTATCATATGCATGGAGTATTGCTAATCCTCAGTGTAAATTACCCCTCCATAATAGGGGGGGTACTGTCTTCATAACACTTAAGAAAGCCCGGAAAAACCCCCCCCCCCCCCCCCCCCCCTAAACTGCTATTTTTGTTTCTTTTGGTGGGGTCACAGGTCTTGATCAGGGGGTACAGTACCCCCAGTAATTCAAACCATGCTAATCCTATGCACTGCACTTAGTTTTGGTTTTTGTCGTCCGTGTGTGATTTGCCACGGCAGTCACCTCCTTGCAGCGGGCACAGTTCTTGGCGAACTTCTTCTCATGGCATGAGGTGCAGTAGAAATCATCCCCCTTGGTCAGGAAGCTCTGAGAGCTGATGGGCTGTTTGCATTCAAAGCATGTGAAGCACTGCTCATGCCAGATCTTATGCTTATACTCCACATTCTTATCTCCTGAAAGAAAACAAACACGAGTACAGAAGAGCTGTCTTTAGCAGTACACCTTTTCCAAAACGTCTAGGTTGCTTAATAAAGCAGGCGTCAATTCCTATTAATGCGACCAGGCAGGCGGCGCCATAACATAATCATATCTAATTATCTTATTATAGTATTTGTGTGTAGGAAATTAGAAATTGCATGTCATGAAAGACGTTGCCGTTGTTTTCCCATTGTTTCTTTTCCAGGAAGTTTGCCAGGAAGTAGGAATCCAATCTGAACCATGATGAAGTACAAAGCTTAGTTTTTTTTTATACCACATCATCATCTAAGCTGTTAGGACAAGTACTGACTGATGTTTTTCATTTGCAGCATCGGAATTCTATTTTTTTTCACCTGTTTCGGTTTTAAACATATCTTTGTTTACGCTTAAGAACAGATGCCTTTTATGTCCATATTTACAAGTGCTTTGAATACTTAGTTCTTTTATCTGCATAAAGACAATATACAATTAAATAAAAACAAAGGGGTCGAAACAAATGCTCAATGTGAAACATCCCATGTGCACTACAGCAGAGAATAAGTGTGTGGGTATGTAGTGGTGTTTTTCTAATGTATGCTTGGTTGGCTGTTAGTAGGATCACACACCAGGCATGATGACTTTGTAGCAGCCCTGGCAGCGCTGCGAGTCCTCGCGGGCTCCACACTTCCCGCACATGATCTTGCCATCATCTCGAGCTCCAAACGGCTCGTTCGCCAGGTTTTTGTAGCATTTGGCGCAGCGGAAGCAGTCCTCGTGCCAGTGGCGGTTCTTATGGGTCAGCTCCTGGAAAGAAGGTCAGAGAGTTTATCCCAACAGCAAGGGCTGAACACACTGCTGCACTTCAGCTTAAAAGGGAGGAAAGATGATTTGGTGGATAGCTGAGCTTTTGATAATGATCAGACAGAAAAACAACCACTAACCAGTTTTCAGATTCATATTCTACACTGAATCACAAACTACTAGGCTGTTATGCTTAAGGAAGCTTTCAAATGTTATACCACAGTTTTTGGTTCGAGGTGCTGAATCTTCAGTATAGCTGAACCTTAAATGGTGATTCATTGGTCACAAATAATTCATGAATATTTGTAACTGATCGAGAAAATGAATATGGCTGGAAAATACAATGAAAAACAACAAACCCATTCGAATTAAAGGGTCATTAATGAAGTATTATAGCCTTTAAAATAAAGTAGAAAAAATATAAGTGCACACCTTGGCATCCACGCCGATTGGTCGACGACATTCTGCGCAAGTGTTGGCGCACAGCTTGTCGAAGCAGCGCACACACACAGGCTTGTCATCCTTCTTGACGTACTTTTTGCCCTGCAGGTTGTCTCTGCAGTAGAAGCAGTCGAAGCGGTCTGTCATGGTGGAGCTGAGGTAGCTGCGCGGACCTGGAGTAGAATCACACACACAGCAACACATTTCAGGTCCAAAAGTGATCGTGTAAATTGTGTAATTGCATGTACATGCATAGGTCGAAAGGAGGTGAGCTTTATTCCAAAACCTCAAAAAACATCACGATGGATCTGTTTTATAATACAATTAAACTTCTACTCACGTATTTGGGAAGAACAAAAAGGCGACGCAGCTTTATCTGACACTTTTTCTGCCACTAATTCCTTTTTTTGGTCGCGGGGATTAAGTATTTGATTTTAGACCAAAGACAAGAAGATCGCCTATCAAACGTCCGTTCATGTGCTGATAAATGCTGAATGGACTATGGGCCCCCTTTGAAGTCACAGAACTCCAGACTGGATGTAAAAGAGTTTTAGATCTAGTACTTTTTGGTAGCTGTTTTACATCCATCTAATTGGATATTTGATTTATGCAAGAATACAAGTTAATTATATTTTTAGGCTACTCACTTCTGTATTCATGCTGACCCTTGACCCACTAGCTGTACTGCCATTATTAGTCTTACCACAAGAGGGCGATGCGATTTACAGAAAAGGGACGTCCTGAATGATCCATCTCTGATCTCTAGAGGAGAGCTTTTGTAAAATCACATCTTGAGGGGAATCTCTCACAGTGTAATATTTAATGAATCTCACAAGGGAAACCTCCTGTTGTTCTCATCACATGCTTAACGCCTTGACAACGCAACACTAATGGATTCAAGATGTGGCTCCATTAAGTTCAAATGTCTGCCTCCGCTGTCGATATGCGTTGATGTCTCAGAGGATCGCTTAAAGCCGTGTCCTTGAGGATAAAACTGGAATGAACAATAGTTTTGTCCATAGTCACAGTCCCTCTGTGTCAGATGTGATCATGCACAGTCTAGCAACGGCATGCCAAACAACTAAGGGAAGTGTGTGAAGAGCCCACCACCCAATCTCCCACAATCATGGCTTCCAATAGACGTTCACACTCATGCCTGTTAGTGCCAGAGCCCAGCGCTGCATTTTCTGGCTGTTGACAGCAGACCTGTATTTTTAGAAAGATAGATTCAGTCTGCCCTGTTGACTTTTCCTTCTGTCGACAGCCCACCACCAGTCGCTATGTAAACAGAGTCTTCCCCATAATTCCCCTCATTAACATTCCATTGATAGTATCAAAATGGACACAACAGGCCTTTATGGCAAGATGGTCAAACACTAGTATTGAGCGCTTTCTCCAGATTTCTCATGGCTGGAGCTTTTGAAACAGGCCAAAAAAGGGAGACTTGAAAGTAGAGTAAATAAGGTAACAGTTTCTACACCCACAGAACTCATGTACTGGTCACAGGGTGACTAGAGGCCAGGTTCTACAGTTCAACAGTGGATTCAGCTTTTTCTCAGCATGACTCAGCATGTCTCGTCTATTTTGCCACGATATTTAAGGGGATCAGGAAAAGTTCTGGCTAATCCAAACAATCAGTCTCCATGATTTTACATGATCTCTGTTTTTTGTCTGGTATTAATGGGCTTTATATCAACAGCATCTGAGTCAGCTGTTCTCAGGCTTTGATAAGCGATTATACAAAAAGAATTTCAAGTACACAAAATATATGTTTCCACCTCACTGTTTAAGTTTTTCTAAAGCTATTCACCGTAGTGCTTCAGTCCTGTCAGCAGTAAATGTTCTTTCCTGATTAACATTTTCATCTCAAGTTCCAATACAATAAACCATCCTGATGTCTAACAGAAGGCAATGAATCATGGATTCTGTGAATCTGAAACAATTCTATGACCCGGGTACTATGAGGCACTAATCCTCAGTGCATTCACTGTCCACCACACAGCTGCCCCCCGTGTAATCCTTCTGGTGGGCTCCGCCAGACTCGTTTTTGTCCCAGTGGGGACAACATGACCGCTGTGAAAAGGTCTACATAAGAGTCAACTGAGTCACCAAGGAACAGTAGTCACTAAGATAAGTGATAGTGTTACAGTGAGTAACACCATAGGTGTGATGCCTTTATACAACAGTTGCACAAAACGAAAGAGAAAAAAGTGAGGACAAGAAGACTGGAATATTGTTTAAAAGAGTTTAAATGTATTTCTCAGTTTATATTGTTTATGAAATTGTTTATCATTTCTGTTGAAATCTATTTTGTTTAACATTAAATCAACTGACCTGCCTGACAGCAATTTTTACCACAGGTTTTAGAATTCGAGGAAGACTGGTTCTTATACTCTTCTTAAGAATCTGACCAAACATGTTGCAGTGTGAAATCTATCAATCTGAATAACATGTAAGAAAAGTGATATAATCTGTTTTGTACAGGCTGAAGAAAAAAAATGAGTGAAAAGGTGGAACGTCGCTCAACCAATCAGATTATGCTGTCATAGCTTACTGTTGTATAAAATAAAATTGCCAGCTCTAGCTCTAAATTCTGATTGGCTGAACTACACCTGAAGCCATTGTATAATAGGTAATAAGAACATCCACATGATCTCAAGAAAATTCACTGCTAATTCAATGAGAGTTTGTGAACTAATCTTTGCTCATTATGTTGCTCAGCAGCCACTGATAGGTGAAATAACTATTTTTATGTTTATTATTCCTATATTAGGATTATTAACAGTATTTTATAAAAGCAATAAGCCACAAGAGGCAAATTGTTACAGTTTGGTGGCAGAGAGGTGTATTGTCTTAACGTGTCCTACTAAACTCATTAGGCCTGTGCACATGATCATTTTATTATTTAGTTCTTGTTCTTCTTACAGCCATTCAGACTTAGACACATCCATTAACATGTATGCAAAATAGCAACAACTACCTCGGCCCACTTGTGAGGAGTGATGAGGCTCAAATCACGCTGTTAGTTTCTGTCCTCTCATGGTTGACGTCCCAGAAGTTTAACTACACACTCCTAAAAATTAGTTCCTTACCGATTCTTGCCTTTGGATGGTTCTAGAAAGGACCTTTCTTATAAAGAACCATCAAAATATTCTTTAGGAAAATCAAATGTGGCTAAAGGCCTAATTCCAAAGAGCCTTTTTTGTGTACAAACCGTTTACAAATGCACCCAAAAAGTAGGACAAAATAGGATCCCAAATATGCACATCATAACAGCTTACCATCCAATGATTATGCCCCACAACTTTTGCATTAACAACTGAATGAGGTCGTGAAAGCAACACCTAATTAAAACTCCTAGCTTTCCAATCCATACCATCTCCCTCATCTTTACCTGAGTGCCTGTAGAAAGTCATCGTTGGTTTCTAAGCGAGCAGATCCTGAATCAAAGAGACGGACGCAGGGAGCAAAAGAAAGCATCCACAAAGTTACATGAAAGGTACTTCCATGCATCTTTCAGAGAATACAATCTATATACAGGTTCAAAACCACACCCTCCTCTAATTAGCCTGATATCCCACTCCCTGCCCCTTAAACTCCAAATAACACCCCGCCCTGAACATCCCAGCCTGCAGTAGGCTTTATCATAGCCAAACCACCATCTGCTCTAACCATGTTAGGGTATGCTCTCAAGCTTTTGGGGGGAGGAGGGTATAGGGGGTTAGAAAGTGAATTCCTTGGTTGTCACATCAGAGTAGAGAATAGAGGAATTCCAGCAGGTCTGAGTTGGGATCTAGATACTGGAAAGCATCTTCTTGACATTTGCAGGTTTGACATTTGTGGGCCAGACTGAAATGGATCTCAGGGATGAGTGATGCAGTAATTGTTGAGGATGAGTCAGAGGCTATTGTCAAAACTGGGTTTCTTTAATCTAGCAGAAGTGATTGGATGTGCTTACATTACTCAGTAAAGCTGATCTTGCTGCTGGTTTGGCTGTTTACAAAAGGCTCTATAATTCATAGGCTAAATATGCTTGATGTGTGTGTGTTTATCATTCATCAGAACGTCTCTTTGTTATTGTTGGAGTACGATGAAGGGGTGGTGGAGGTATCATTTCGCTGTTTATGCTTTTATGTGTTGGCTGCTGAATCAAAGCATGATCCAGCCATGTTTTATCTTTTCATGAATAGAGCAGGACTCACCTTCAGTGTGTGCCATCTGTTAAAGTGAAATGATTTACAACTTTGATTTGCTTCTATCTCACAGCGTCTGTTTCAAATCCTAACAAGAAATTGGTGAAACAGGGCCATAGCTGCACGGGATTAGGACTGTGGGTACAGGGAACATGACAGAAGGGCATATTGTACTTTTAAGTGCATGTTTTATTTAGCAGCATTTCTCAGTAGCTGGTAGAGTACTCAAAAATTGGCTTAAAGCTAGTTATTCCTGCATAAAGCACCATGAGCCAGCTCAGTACAGTTCAAGCACAACGTACAGACTTGTAGTAGTCACATTTTAAAGCATATGCTACCTCAGCCAACATTCCTGCACTCAAAAATAAGGTTGTGATTAACAGAACAAAAATGAAGACACCTCATTTTTAAGCGTCCAACACAGGCTTTGTTGACTTTGTTGTGGGAAGGATTTCCTTGAAAGGAGAGAAGCCACAGACAGGCTGTACTAACAGTGTACACAACTTAATGGACCGCAGCTCCACTGGACATTTATTATTTACTGTGATATGAAAAATGAGCCTTTGACTATTCGTATATTGGTTGTGTCCAAGAAAATGCAATTAAGTAAAACAATACATGAATTTAGCCACAGACTAAAGTATCCACACTGTTTTTTTATTTCACTAATAAGTTTTCAGTGCATTTTATTAAGTCTTTTACAGTCATTTTCTATTAATGAAAGTATATTTCCAATGGAAGAATAACTGTTTATATTGGCGAAGTGAGTTGTTAGTGTTTGGTCAGGTGTGTTTCCGCTAACATATGGTCATCTTTGATTTACATTCACTCTCTGTCTTGTTATCCGTGTTCAATACACCTATCATCACAGCTGCAGGTTGCTGTTCTTGTGTTCATATTGTGATGAGGACTGTAATAAAGGTAAATTCCACCATTCCAAAATCAGAGTTGTTGACAGCTGTATTGATTGGAGCCAGATGTCTGAAGACTTTAATGCCTGAAGACTGATGACTAAAAACTCCCTCACAGAAAGCCATTACAAAAATTGGTTTATATATACAACCTGAGACATACATTTTGTAATAGTTTAGCGATTTTGGTCTACACTTTTGAAAATTTGTGATGCAGAGGTACCTGTTGGGGAAATAACGATTTCCCTCTAATTTACCATTAGCAAATTGTTTTATGTAATAAATTAAATGACAACATTTGCACTGTATCACAACCCCTGGTTCCTATCACTGCTATTTATAGTTTGTTAAGTTCAAAATTGGCCATGTCATTGTGTGCCAGCAACATTTAAAATGTAATACAGCTGGATGTACGTTTGGAAACATTTTCCATATCCATGTCCATAACATTTGTGAATGGAATGTTGACATTGGTAGGCTAACACTGAACCGATCTATCTGCGAATGTGATAGACAATAGAAATGGAATGCACTTTCCACCATCCCACCTGTCCTTTGCTGAGACCCTGCCTTCTGAAAGCCTGAAATAGCCCTGACCACTCCCTCTGGCATCATCCATAATCATGGCTCCACTCGTCTGTTATCTGAGCCCCTTCTTCACAGAGCTGCTGCTCAGGATCTGTCAGACCCATGTGGCTTGTTCACTAGAGCCTCTGACCTTATTGGTCAACATATCGGACAGCATCTCAGTCAGCGAAGAAAAACATTTATGAGCTTACTAAGTAGGCTATACAGTTACACAGATTCAGTCTAGCGAAGATTTTTAGTAATACACTGAAAAGTTGTCAACCGCCATAAAAAGAAGAAGTCTGCTGCAGCATGTAGCATGACTGTTCCGTGTCTTGTCCTCGTATTTAAGTGCTCTCCCAAAAAATATTTGCAACAGTCATCTCAGGTTATTTAGTACTAGTAAGCTGTGCCCTGTCTAAACATGTGGGCGAGAGAGTTATTTCCACGTTTCTTTTGTGTATGAGTGTTTGTTTTCGCTCGCCACACGCTGGTAATGCTAACCCACTAATGCTAATGTAGTTTTAGCAATATATTTTTCTGATTCTGATTATTTATTTACCTGTATATTTTCTTTAAGGGTAATACATTAAACTGAAGTTAAAGTGTCCTGGGAGCATATTTGGGGGCATATTTAGGGTTTAAGGTAAACATTTTTAGGCATTGTTTTTAACAAAACACAACAATGCGGTTTTTCACTATATGCTCTTGGAACATAACCCCTGCGAAAAGTGGGGGATTACTGTATTTTAAGATATTTATAAAATGTAAAAATGCTACTTGATAATCCAATAAGCACAAACTACATTAAGCACACTAAAAAACAACAACGTTTTGTTTTCCAAAATGTTTCACATACCTTGTGAGAGAAAAGGTTCAGTTCTACCTGACGGTTGAAGCTTCCTAACCGCAGCATTTATTTATTAAATTCCGCCATCAGCACACTTCCACTTAATGAAATGCCTAAACAAATCCCATTAGTGGTTCTCATTAGTGGTTCTGAGGAACCTCCTGCCCTGTACATCTTAGTGCACCCAACACACCTGATCCAGCTAACCGTCGCTGCTATTGAGTTGAAGTGGGTGTGCATGAAGCAGAGGGTACTCCGGGACTGGTTTGTAAACTGTAATACATCATTACACTTATTATTAAATTATAGTATACTTTTACAAACTTTTATATTTTACATTGCCTGTTTCATAAACAGACCTTTCTCTGGTGGTGTAACACGTTTGTACAGAATGAGAAGAAGATAAGATGGGAGCATGAAGCAGTTTTGGTTAAGTGTGAAAAATCACATGGACATGATCTATTAAGAATAGTGGTCCAGGAAACTGAGCACAAGAAGGGACAGGACACTAGCTCACACTGTAAAGAATGGTCTACATGACATTAAATGGCACTAGAGAGGAAAACGCTTCAGAGCCATGGCAAAGATCTTAAACACCCTCGTCTGCTGGATGATATGCAAGCAGAAAGTTTCATTTCAGTGGACAAATCGTGGTGACAGAGAGAAAATAGATGAAAATGGAGTGGAATTAAACAATACCTACATATTCAGACTGTTTGAAGATCGCTCTTTTGTGTTTCCGTGATCGCTTCCATCAGTATGGAAGCTTCAAACAGCTGATTGATGGAGAGAGACTTTAAACCTGATGAAAGTAATCAAAGAGTACTAGCCTGGTCTGCCATATGGGGCTCATACAAATCTGCAGAGGCCTGTGCTGCTAGTGATGTCCTCTGTGAAGAATGTGAGGTGAAAAGAAATTCAGAGAGAGAGAAACAGACAGGAAGTCTGGGGCAGACTGGGATAGCCAAGCTATAAAAGTGAATAAACTGGCTCCACAAATATGCTTGCACTAAACTGTAGCTCTATAGGAATTCAGAACATAATTCAAGACATAGCTGACAAAATGAGTTTCGCACACTGACTGAGTGTGAAAACATGCAATAATAAATCGTCAGAATCACACTGACAGTGGATGTATTAACTATTTATTCAGATACAGGTTCACATTTCACTCTGAAAGCCCCACTAAATATAAGATTAGCCTTTATTAGTCCCACAAGTGGGACTACTATACAGCCTTTGTTAAAGTCAGTAGTGTTTTTCCACTCGGAAACACAAGGTGGCTACTGAGCGCAGCTGGCTCAAGACCAGAACAGTCTGTAATTTCTGAGAGGGTGCAGACTGGTCTCTTGGTCTCACAGATGTAAAATAATGAGGTCAAAAACAAGTTGTATTTTCTGGCTGGCTCTTCCTTATTCATTCCGTTGCTGAACTGAATCTGCATGCTTCAGATTATTAGAAGGAACTGTTAAGTTTTATTAGGGCCGGTCAGTCGGTCGTGCCCAGACAGCTGAATATGCATAATAACAACGGAAGAGAGGCTGGAGGCAGGGACTCAGCACTGCCCCGTGTGGACAGAATGTCACATTACAGTCTCCACAACACCACATTGCCTAATTAGGACCTCCATCTCTCAGGGCGGATGCTTGCGTTCTATTCTCACATGCCCCCTCTAGCGGAGCAGCGCAGCAGACTGAGGAAATCCAGCTGCTTCAGGACCTTTCGGTGACTAATTACACAAAATGTGTTCCAAAAAGCTCTCTATCACTTCGGTCAGGAGCATAAACAGTTCTCGTGTTCGAGCCTTTTATGGCTACACCACTTTCCCAGATACAAATATTTCTGCAAGGCCAATTCTGCTCTGATGTCTGCTCCCCAAGCACAAAGGCCACCAATCTTTTAGCTGAAGGTTAATGCAACAATAATCAGGAAATGAAACGAGTCAGCAAAAACTGAGAGACAAGGTTCTAAGCAAAGGAAAAGCTGCTCCACAGAGACCAAAAAGAGAAAAGAGTGGCTAATTCAGCCAAGGGGCATGATGTCATCGGATCAGCACAACATCCAGGTGTATGGAGGTTGCTAGGGAAAAATAAGCTCATGATTTTGGCTGACCTTTCCTGAGTGACAGGAAATTGCATTGTGTGGATCGTAATAAGGACTAAATGATGTATTGTAATTGAAGGTTAGTCAAATTGGAAAGGGCAAGAATTTAGTGCACACAGCTTCCAGGTCTAGAGTTAATATGCTTTTGCATAAATGTCCTCTGAAAGTCTGCATGTTTTCTTTGGATGTCGGCAGGAGTTACAAAATACCTGAACCTGAAACAGGGCTATTCAGATTTTCGAGACTGCATTCAAGTACCCCACACTGGAGTTAAATTAAATAGCCCTTCTCTGTCATACTATAATCACTTATTGCTTCCTTTAACATTATAGACATGTTCAAAATATAAAGCTTTCTACAATCCTCATTGCTGCTGTTATCATATTATAACTTTTATCACTTAGAAGCAAAATTGGTTTTTTATAACAGAAAACATGGAAAACTGAAAATATTTCTGATCTGTGCTCACTACATTATGTAGGCCCCTTTTTTTGCATACATTATCAAATCTATTGATGAGTAAACATATCATAGTCATAGTAAGGATAAGATTTAAGATACGTTAACTATCCCAGTGTTTCCCACTGTTACTTTATAATCATTTTTTGATCATCTGCTGTGATATTAAATCAAATATTACAGATTTTATTGCACAAATAAAGGTTGTTTCAATATTAGCTTTATTTTAAATAAAGAGGTAAACCAGAATCATGCTGTTCATTTCCAGTATTTTAGGAGCAATAAGAAGTTAAAACGATAAACTATTTACATTTTACTTATTACTGATCTTACAGTTCTGCTTTTAAAATGAGATGTGCATTAAAAGGTATCAGGTTAAGAGGCTGCTGTAAAAAAAACCACATAGTTTGGCACATTTAAAGTACTGAAATATTCACTTAAGCAGGAATACATAAAACAGAAATTCACTATATGGACAAAAAGGTTTGTGGAGAACAATTGTGCAAATATAAACGGGGCTTTCCGCAAAATGTTGCCCATTCATTCTGTAGAGCATTTATGAGGGCAGGCACTGATATTGGACGAGAAGGTCTGGATCACAGTCTCTGCTCCAGTTCATCCCAAAGGTGTTGGCTGGGGTTGGGGTCGGGGCTCTGTGTGGACCAGTCAAGTTCTTCCATACCAAACTCATCCTGCCATGTCTTTATGGAGCTTGCTTTGTGCACTAGAGCACAGTCATGCTGGAATAGAGAAAGCTCTTCCACAAACTGTGTCCACCAAGTTGGAGGCATGGTGTTGTCCAAAATGTTTTGGTCTGCTGAAGTATTCAGACTGCCCTTCACTATTACAGAAATGACTTGATCGCATGCAGTTCCCCCTATTTGCACACTAATGTGATCTGCTATGCTGCTGCTCGGATCCTTACAGGCTCTCATAAGCGTGATCACATTTCTCCTATTCTCTGCACTGGCTGCCTGTTCGGAGGAGAATTGATTTTAAGATTTTAGTGTTTGTTTTTAAGGCTCTTCATGGCCAG
>JBBJLR010000034.1:2141973-2156683 GCA_037577145.1 Brachypetersius gabonensis
TTGCCATGAAAATCAAAGCTCCCGGTGCCGGATGGTGTCCCGAGGCAGAGGGGGCTCAGAGTCATCCATGGGCAGGACCAGCCGAGTTCCCCGAATCACCAGCTCATGATCACTGAAGGCCAGCTCTCGGTCCAGAGCTTCATCTGAGGTGATTCCGCCTACTGGCTGGCCGCTAGTGCGCGCGCCAGTGGCGTCCGTACTCACGGTGATGTCGCCATACGTCAGGCTGATGTCACCATCATTCAGGATGAGGTCAGAGTCATCGTCTTTCAGCTGGCCCTCATTCTGTTTTGAAAGAGGACAATCTAATTAGGAGAGCATTTATTGAACTATTTTGAGAAACTACTTGCAATTCCTTAACAAATTCCAATATAAACAATATATACTGTGTCCATTTAGGACATCTCAAAATCATTTCATTACCATAGGAAAGAGGCAAATGTTCCCCAGCCATCCAAACTTCTGTCATGTAGTGGTGAATGAGAACTATTAAAGCTAGGCCCTTGGTGTGGGTTATTAATATGGTCAAAGCAACCATATGGCTTTCTAATTGTATCATCAAGCAAATGGCATTGAACATTAACTTTTTTGGCATTGTCATATTAAATTCATTGTCATATTAACCCATTTTTTACCTTTTACATAGCATTTGTGGAATGACTGCTTCGGTAAAGAGCTGTTGATGTTTACCATTCAACAGAAACCCACTGTTGAAGCGAATGTTGCATTCACAGTAAGTGACATATCTAAGACCTCCGGAAGGACCAGAGTAGCTTTTTTTGGAATTGGTCCCACCCAATGTAAATCAAAATGCTTTGTAGGTGGTTAATTTGACACGGTGGTCAATCTAACCAATGAAAAAGCTTGCTTAGCTATATCTTCCTAGATATCACAGATGGAAAATACACTTAAACGAATACAAGAGAATACTGAGGACACTGCTGGAACTGCGTAAAGCCAGTCTTTTTCCTAAACTGCATGAAAAAGAGACAAAGCCCTTTGTGAAAGAAAAGACTCAAAATCTCAAAAGGAGTGAATTAGTTTCTCATGTCATATACACTACAGAACAAATATAATAAATGTGTCATAAGTACAGCTCCAGAAAAATGAGACACCACTGCAATTTATTTTTATATCAGCATCTCTGACAATCATTCCATGCCAGTGTCTGTTATTCAGCTTCTGTAAACACTGCATCACTTCTCTTATGTTGATGTATTTCCTTTAATTATGCTTTAATTATGCCATTTCCTTAAATTACGCTTTTAAGACCAATATTTTTGTTTGGAAATTAGGCGAAATACTGTCAGCAGTTCTTAAAAACTAAGGCAAAGCTGTTCAGCTCAATACTTGCACCTATGAAAGATAAAACCTTGGTGGTCTCCAGAGCTGTTTGTTTTCCAGAGGTGCTTTTTCCAGAACTGTATCTTAAAAAAAAAAAAAACACGCATGCTGATATTTTCCCATTAAAGAATGGAGGAGAGAATTGTTCCTTCTGATTCTACATGCACTTAATCAGTTAATAAGTTTAACGTCTTTAGTTTTACAATGAAAAGTAGATCACATAAACATACACAACCCCAGTTTGATTGTTCTGTTTTGGGCATGTGTTCATAAAAGACTCAAAAACAACTCTGTTAACATTAGTTAACATTTGGACACTTTGAGGCAGTTGATGATTTAAGCATGCAGTTTGTACGAGGTTAACTGGTGCATAAAAGCTTCCATTACTCATTAGACATATTAGTCCTTATTAGCCGTAGGAGAAAACTGTAAAAATCCCTTTTTCCTCTGAACTATTCCTTCATGAACACGGATACTCAAGGGTACTGTGTTGTGTTTGAGAGAAAGCTGACCTCATAGGCCTGTGGGCTAGTGAGGCATCGTGCCAGAGGGCCACAGCAAGCTGGCAGTGTGGCTGTGAGTGGAGGCCCACTGTGAGTCAAAATGGGCTTCAGGTAACTGAAGGACAGCAGAGTCAAGGCTTCTGTAACAGCATGAAACTTCAAACTGCCAGTGTGACAGGTCCCTTTGTACTGTGTGCTCTATACAAATCAAGAACATACTCATATTCTGGCTAATATAAAAGAAGAAACTTATTCTAGGTTTTAATCTCCTGAATTAGCTTTTACTCATGAACAGCCTTTAAACTGACATTGAAAAGGATACTTGTGGTCAAAGTTGTACCAGATCCTAAACAACCAAGCACTCTCCTGTTTGGTGCTCCTCCTCTCTATCCCATCTGGACCAATCTGCAGAAAGACATCCATAAACAGCATCAGAGTAATGCAATGCTTTTAATATTGTGTGATTTAATGCAGAATTTAAAAGGCACTTACTGAATTGTCCTGGTCCGAGTCGACTCCAACACTGTTATAACAAAATCAAGAACACCAAAATAAGCAGAATACCATCTCAGGCCATCACACCAACGGTCTGCTTCCCTCCTCCATCTATAATCGTTCTATATGCGTTCTACATATAGATGCTGTAGCTACTAGACAAGTTGTTTTACAGCACAATATTCCTACATCATTGTACAGAGGATACAAATCAACCTGAATCAACACGTCTTCTGGAACAGTTTGCATAATAAGCAGAGATGTGTTTAACAAAAGCAGGATTTCTTATTTAGCAAGACAACTAATGCTCAATGTCAGCACTGTCGGACAGCACATTCAGGGTTAAATCCTCTAGGCGACAGGGAATATTGCTTTCTTAATCAACCTTAATAAACGGTGACATAAGGTGGGTGTCTCAGACTGACCGGATATGCTGGCAGGACAACATCTGAGTGGTTCCTCCCCCACAGATCCACACGGTGAAGAAGACCACCAGTAGCGTGGTCGAGAACATCATCTGCCGTGCATACGTGGCCGTGTCCCGGATTGAGAGAGCAAAGGTCATAGCCCCTCGGAGACCTGGGTAAAAGAAAACGAGATCACTGTCCAATTCACATTTTTATGCCATAACTGGATTTTTCGATTGATGGTTGGAATCACAGGCGGGTTACTCAGTTACTAATAAGATCACTAATGATAGTGCTAGGACAAAGTAATATATAACAGCACTGCTTAACAGATTTCACCTCTCCAGCATTACGCTTAAACGCCAAACACTAGCTTGACTGACATGTTTTAGGCCAAAACTGTAGACAAACCTGCAAACATCATCATGTGCTGAAAGTTGGAGCTTATCTTGTTTCTGCGGCCCAAGTTGAGCAGGAAGGAGAGTGGGTAGATATTAGCTGCACGGCCAAGGAAAACGGCCAGCTGTGAGAGGAAGCGGTCAAGGAACCACCCAGTGAAAGTGTAAGTAAGCTGCTACACGGGCACCGAAAAGTTTCACTGTTTATGATTCCTGCCTCTATAAGGGAAATGAGAGTTGTTCAAGTGTGGTCAACTTGCCCAAGTGTGGCCATATTGATTTCAGTCTTTCACTGAAGCTCTACTAGGCACATTCATTTATCGCAACCTCATGTTTGCAAAAGAAACACATGCACTATTATCGTATATGATGCACACTGAATGTGTATATTTTAAAATCCTTTTCCCACTGCAATGAAAACAAAAACATCAGGATACAAATGCTCCTATTATGAAGATGGGGTTGAAGACATGGTTCTGGAAGGTGAACAGGGTGAGGCCCATGTAGGAAAAGATAAAGTTCTCTGCCAGGAAATTCAGTAGTTCAAATAACTAAAAAAAAAAAAAAAGAGCAAAGAGAAGTATTTAGACATTTTCAGTCAAGGAAGGTCAATACAACTTAGATATTAGATATTATTACACAAGTTATTATTATTATAATAGTTATTACTAATTAGTTTAAACTTAGTATATTACTATTTGTTTATTCTGGGCTAGTTTCCCTAACCTAAGTAAAGTCTAAATCGAAATCAGTCTATAGAGAAAGAAATCCTTACTTGTTTGGTCCTGTCCTGAGACTCAGGGGACAGGTTGTTATAGGTGTAATGGGCCTGAGTGATCCCACAGAAAAGAACTGCTACCACACCTAAGAATACAAGACATTCTTAAAGGCCTGGTGCTGAAAATTATGATTATACACAGAGAATTATGGTGAGGGGGAGCTTTAGAGAAGCACTGAATTGTCTGAATGTTACCTGTGAAGCCACAGGCCTCAGCCAACAAAAATGTGCTCCAGGACATGAGGAAGAACAGTGCTGTCTCCAGCAGCTGGAAGTCCCGCAGCTTGGTAAACTTGGTGACGTGATAAAGAGTTAAGGAGACTTGCTATCCGGCATATTAGAAAGCATCAGATATTATATTTCATCTTCTATACGGTTTATGCAAGAAAAGGTCTTAAATCAACTGAGACAAACATTAAAATTCATACAAATCAAAATGAAGGCAACTGAGTACGATTTTGTGTTGTTTTCATTATCCAAAACTCCAACTGAGGAAGTCGTGTTTACAGTCTTAAATAATGAATTCATTCTTTCATTCTTCATTAAATTTTAATTCTTAATTCAGTTGGATCAGGTGTGCTGCTGGTGGATTTTAACAAACAATGTAATAGCGGCATTTAGGTGAAGAAGAACCATACCCGTGTTCCTCTAACCAGCTCACGAGACATCACTACTGCTCCTACTCCTAATAATAATAATAAAAGATTTTAATAAATGTAAAATTCTTATTAATTATACTAAACAATAGTCTGACCTATAAAAGTCTTTAAGAAACCTAAAAAATCCAAACCCTCTGAAAGATATCAAGGCAGTCACTATTCCCGTTGCCACTCCAAGAGCAAAGGAGCCACTGAAGACGCCGAGAAAGATTCCAAAAGACTTCAGCATGGCCATGGCTTCAAATGTATGACTGTTGTCTCCCTCGGGCTGATATGCAACAATGGACCTAATAACAAGATACAGATAAAGAAAAAAAAAAAGACACAAATGCATGCACACACATGCATACACAGACACACACACACAGAGAAACACACACCTCTTCTCTCATAATGTGCCTTAAAGCAATTAATGGAAATATTTCCTTTCAAAACTATGGGGCCCTAAAAGGAGCATTAAATAATAAACTTGGCAGGTCAACTGAATCCAACACACATAATTCTAATATTGTGTTGTCTCTGTGGAAAGCACAAATATCTGGAAAAAAAAAGAGGAGGCACAGCACATCGGGCCCTGATGGCCTAATACAACAATCTTAACCAGATTATCGTAAACCAGGGCTGTTCTTTGTGATGCAAAATGTCCTACAGATTCTCTCCAGTCAGGCAAATCAGTGTTCTTCTACTATACACTACTATATAATATATGAAAAGTTGCCATGCAAATGTTTGACTAAGGCCTTATAGAAGCACAATCATTATCGTGGAGAGCCAATAGCTGATATAAGAAATTTGTAGTAGTGTATAATAGTTTTTCATTGTTTTGTTTCATCATTTGTAAAAATAGAATGTCCCAAAATTATTAACAGATGTATTTGTTATTCATGGAACAGACTCCTGTTTCTAACTTTGCAGTTGTTTCCCCTGTTTTACAATGACAATGTTCTTTTTAAGCCATACATATGAGGGTGGGAAAACAGCAGACAGAGGATTCCTGGAGTAAGGAGTTATTCTACAGGAGCACTTCTGGGGTCAAAGCCTAACCAAACACACACCCATTACCCCACCCAGCCAGCAAATGACCACAGTTTGGCTCCTATATCCCTCCACATACAAGCTGCAACTACAATGACTTTAATTAAAGGAAAACTCAAAAGGGCAATAAGACTTTCTAAAATGAAGCAGCTTGTTTTAGTGCATGATGTATATTATTTCGATGCTTACAAATATATACCGACTCCTTCAACACGTTTTTTTTCAAACTAACTTACATTAAATTAAGGGTATTCAATTCTGGTCATGGAGGTTCAACGTCCAGCACAGTTTTGTGGTTTCTCTGCTCAAACACAACTACTAAACCTGGTATTTAATATATGAATGGAAACAGGGGTGTCTACGCAGGCAATTGACCAAAATGTGTCAAAAACCTCCAGAACCGGAACTGGATCCAGATTTTTTTGGTCCAGGAAAATTATGCTGGTGAGAATCTGAGGCCTAACTGTGGATCATTCGCTCTACATACTCTGGCTTTTAACCAGAAATGCAGACACAGCAAAAAATTTCTGATCTTCAGAGTCAAAGCTGCTTGTGTAGCACACCCATTGAGGGGCGTTCTTTGCGTCTGGTTCCTGCCCTCTACGTACTGAGCCATACCTCCATGGCTAAGATGGCCCACCCCACTGTGCCTCCCGTGATAAGGGAGAATTCTGGAGACAATGACATGGGTCCAACAGGAGAAGAACCAAATGTTAGGCACATTCCACACGCTGGTTATTCTTTGATTAGTAACAGCAAATGAAACAAGCTATGATGAGCTAGACTAAGTGAATGATTCAGAGACAAAGACATACATATCTGTCTGCTAAGTGCACACAAACATTTTTTAAAATCACTTAATATTTGGACCAAGCTTCTAACCTCCACTTACTTGAGTCAGAGTCAAGGTGAATCAACCGTTTTAAATTTATCAAGGCGGTTTTGTATTTCCAAACATGAACATGAACTGTTGTCGGAAAAAGGGACTTACGAGGACAGTACAACAGCAACAGCATCGTTCAGTACGCTCTCTCCAAACAGCAGAGCATAGAGGTCAAAATCCACCTGCAGCTCATTGAAGATGGCCAGCACAGTCACTAGAAATCAAGGATCAGTAGACAACATTCAGTTATAATTTTCAGAATTATGATCACATCTACCTATAATACTTATTTCAAGTACAGGTGCATCTGAGAAAGATCTTAAATGCTTAAATCTAAATTTCTACAAATTTCTCTCCATCTACAGGTCAATCTCTACAACACCATGATCAATATTCACTTTTCAAATTTAAGGTTTAAACTTGCTGGTTACATGAAGACATACCTGGGTCAGTGGCTGACACAATGGCACCAAAAAACAGGCAGTCAGTGAAAAAGAAATCCCCACCCAACTGGCCAATCTGCTTCATCAGCATCACACAGCCATACATTAGTGACCTGCAATGGAAAAGAATCATTAGTACCATGGATTGTTATGGGTTGAAATACCCTAACGACCCGATCAGAAAGGTCACTAACCCAATGATAAAGCAGGACACCACTGTTCCCACAAAAGCATATGCCAGAATGGAGCCCATGTTTCTAAAGAAATGTCTCTGAAACGAAAATGACAGTCAGTTCAGTACATCTTGTTGCCTCTTCAGTTAATTTTATTAACAAACATTAGTCAATAGTGACCTAAATTGTCTGTAAATACTTTCCTAAAACCTCAGACAATCTACTCAAAATGTATGCAGCTCTTTATCACAGTGGAACAGACTTGTCAGTGTTATTTTAGACACTGAGTTATGAAAACAAAGCATATAGTTTTGTGACTATGAAGGAATCTGAGCCATCAGTTCTCCTAATAACTGCTTTGTGAATACCAGCCCTGGTGTTATATGAAAAAGTTGTATGTCGCAGTTCATTTTTATAGCCATTTACATAACGTTTTATTGAAAGCCATACTGTGGCCTAAAACACATCAACAAACAGATGGATGCTTGTTGAAAGGCTTTAGTGCTTTACTTGGGTGACGACTGACTTCTACAGCAATGTTTGGCTCATAGCTTCAACATTAAATTAAAGAGGACATATCTGGACTCCAAACATGTCTTGGCTAACTGAAAACAAAACTGTATAAATTAGATTTTTGGCTGGACTGCTCTTTTTAAAGAGAAGCAATACATTCCTGACCTGTCGTAGCTTTAAAAGCTTGGGTTTACCATTCAGTCACTAAAGGATGAAGTGACTGAATGGTAAATGCGGCTACCTGATGTACTCAAAGCTGTCCCATGCTTCAAAAAAAGAATATTTCATACCCGCTTTAAGCTGTACCCAGCATGAAATATGATAGGCGGCAGAAGGATATTGAAGAACACTTCAGGGTCAAAGGTTACCTGAAACAGCATGAAACAGAACAAACTGATAAACTCGAACTATAATTATGTCAGCATAAACACATTACTTCAACTTTCCCAATGTGACACATTACCTCAGCTTTGTCATGTGACAGAAACGGTAAGATCATGCAAACACAGGAAGTCTACAAGAAGTTTTATTTTGAATTTATATTATATTTTATATTGTTCTTCTGTGTCTCTGTGTGCCTGTGCAGCATAAGCAATTTCCTCTGGGATCAATGATTCTAATTCAGACAGGTTAAATTAAATGATCAATACAAAAGGGAATGAAAATGAAAACTTTGTAGTGGTTCATACTGTGAAAGAGAATCTCAATTTCAGCAGATACACGAGTTATGTTTACCTTACGAAGCATCTCATTGTCCTGAACATCGCTGATTTCGTTGGCACTGATCTCTCCTTTCAAGGTATACTCATAGAACTTGCCACTGACATTTACCAGCAAAGTGGCTGGACTGGAATTTACATGGCAACTCAGTGTAACATTGTTGATGTCTCGGGGAACATGGATCCCATAACGCAGAACAACACCAACAAGCAGCCCTATTAACAGAAAGAATGAGCCAAAGCTAAAACACACTTTAAATATACCAGGAGTGTTGATCTATGTTCTTGTTAGTAAGGTAAGAGTACATAAAGAGAGGAATCTGATCTTAGATAAACACTCTAAGGAGCTTAGTAAGATGAGAGCTGATAAAGTTTGACAGCACACAGGCAAGCAAAACAGCTACAAACACAATTTATCCAAAATGGACCAGGACAGATATAAATTAATGAGAAGAGCAAGGCCCTTGTTATCAATGTATTTGTTCAAAATCTATTTTCATGTTGTAAACGTGTGTTGCAATTCCACTGCTCAGTCAACCACTACAGATCCTGCAAAAGATCTTATATCACAGAAAATTAGCTACATTTTGGGAAATTCTTCACTAATGCAGTAAATGGAGAGGCAAGAGAATTCGAGAATTCTATACAATGATTAGCCTGGTTAGCTAGATGGTCCATATGTTTTCGCAGCTATTAAGATCCAGCATGATGTTAAAGCTTGTATGGTCATAGTGTAAAAGGGCAGAAGATGATTAACTAAGCCTCCATGCTCCAACAAGAAAAATAAGAAACAGAGCGTTAGCAAGTAGCACTAGCTATCAGGCAAGTAGATTAACTCTGATAAAGGAAAGCTAGCCAGCTACACTTTGAGGGCCTGCAGATAATATAATCGTGTCTAGACCTATATTTAACATTCTCAGGCTGTGAGCATCTGTAAACTACATAAACAGACTGTGCTGGACACCTGCATGTGCATTAACTTCAGCTTAGCCAGCGCCAGAACGGATGTAAACATGTAAACACGGGATTATCAATGGCATGAAGCTGCTGCTGCTGACTCTTACCATAGATCATAGCCAGGCCCGTTTCATGTAAAAACCTGAAGCGACGGTGTTTGAACAGCCATATGGTTAAGATGGTGAGAGTGAGGAGCAGGATAAAGATAAGCAGGTCGGCGCTGTCCTGTCGGTGGCTCTCCTCAGCCTTCTTCTCAGTCACGATGTTCTCCATCGCGCTGTCCTCAGCCCCACAGACCCAGAAACACACGCACAGACAGGCTAAAACACACCACCACAGCTTTCCCCGGGCCCCCTTCGTGCTGCTGAAGTTCCCCTTGAAGCCCATGCTGGCATTTCTTATAGCTCAAGGTGTCACAGGTCTGAAGACTACTCAGAAAATCATGACAGACTGAAGGAGGTGAATTTCAGTCGGTGGAGAGAAAAGAGCTGCTGGACTGTTCCTGATTCACGCTCGACCCGCCCCCTTTCTTCTGCGTCACAGCCATGGAAAATCCTTTAATGTTCCCTCGCCACAGTGCGGCAGACCTTAAAGGGCCAATTTCACACATTATTTTTTTTTTGCGCTCTAAGTACAGGATAGTGTGGGATCATGTTGCAAAAGCATCACAAAACAATATATTAAAAATAGGGTACAACACGTAAGCAGTATACAACACGTTTAAAGAAAAGTGATCCCTTATAGTCATGTGTGAACACACTACATCAGGGCACAGCACACAATGTCAACAATTTGTCTCTGCATTTTACCAAATCACCAGGTGAAGTGAAGCAGCGGGCTGCCAGCAACGGGGCGCCCTGAGAGCAGTACCTCAGTGGTGCCATTTGCAGTCCTGGGATTCAAACCCGCAACCTTCCTATTCCAGGGGCAACTACCTAACCACTAGCCAACCATATTGTATTATTTACTTAATCAATATCAGTTTTGCTTAAAAAAACTTCTTCTGTTTGATCTTTGGGGAAATTGTCCTTGGATTGTATTGAACATTATATTCAAATTCTGCGCATCACATGCTTCATATGAAATCTGTCATTTTTGGAAAGCTGTTTGAACGTTTGTGAATAAGACAAGAAACTATGACTACAATGAATAAGAAAAAATAATAATGGGTTTTACCATTATACCAGTGCAGGTAATTATGATTATGAAAAATAAACTAAATTTGCCTTCAGTATTTGACCTACAGTTTACCCTTCTATGTCTGAAACAGGTTGATTGAGCAGATTTTGTTAGATGTTTCTGACCAAATGTTAAACTAAACCTTGGATAACCCTGGTCCATTTTATCATGTCCATGATAATATGGACTGCAAACTACTCCTGACTCAGCACTTCTTTTCTGGGAAGACCGATAAACATCACCTGATCTAAGACTGCTGAACTTACTCTGAGATCATATTTAGCTCAGCATGTGAGAAGTCCTTATTTACAAAAGAATACTGGTGTCAGTTTCGCTGTGAATTTGAAACCACTTGGCTCTAATCAGTTCCTATTAAAGAAAGAGTGCTAGCAGTAAAACTGCTGCAGGCTCAGGGCGTCTGTGAAATGCTGAGGAACAAATGGATGGAAACAACAAACAAAATCAGTTCCTCAAGCCCAAATGCTGAATCCTAGGGAAAGGCTCAAAGGGTATTTTTGTTCTTTGCTCTATAGACAGATGACATTTGGTCCTCTAAGGAACCTTTTAAAGGATTTTTGATTCTTTAATCCATAGACATATCACTTTTGGTTCCCTTAAAAACCTTTCAATTTGTGGTTCTTGGGAGAACCACTTCTGTGAATGAGATGTGAGCATGAAGGACACTTTTTGAAGTTAAAATCACGTCAAGGTTATATAAAGAACCCTTTAATTGGCAAAACAAAACTGTTCTTTATGTACAGTAAACAGTGAAACGTTTTATTTATTATTATTAGCTTAAATATTTGAATATTGAATATTTGTAAATCTAGAAAATGCGCTATCAAGATTCAAGATTCAAGATTCTTTATTCGTCACATGCATAGTCATACAAGTACAACACGCAGTGAAATGTATCCCGAACCGCCAGTAAGGATATATATATATATATATAAAACAAAATAAAAGTCGAGAGGGGAGGGTGTTCTGTTTAACGCGCCGCTCCGGTCCTGAACTTTTATGTTGACATCCCGCCGGCCAAATTCAGCTCTTCGTTGCTCGGTCTCTCGTGCAGCTCTCAGTTGAAAATGGCTTCGTCCTTTTGGAAAGGCGTCGTTGGTCTGGGCCTTTTTGCTCTGGCTCACGCAGCCTTCTCGGCGGCACAGCGTGAGTAGGAAAAAATCCACAGGAGCAGTGGTTGGTACATTGAATTGTAGCTGTCTTTTCCCCTGAAGCGAAGGATATTGGCCTTAAACTGTGTGGGGTTTGATAGTTAGCTTAGCCTGAGTGGTACTGAGCCCTGGGCTTAACGCTAGTCCAGCCTCATTCACACACGTTCAGGCCAGCTCTGTCTGAAAACTGAGATTTTACAGTCGCTGGGGAGATATATTCACATAACTGTCGCCATATACATCGTTTGCATAGTGTATTAAAGACTGTAGAGTCTAGGTTTGTTCGCCCCTTTTTACAGCCACAAAATTTTAGCAATATAGCTAAACTACATCAGCTCCTAATCTGAGACTGGCTAGTAGTCCTCGTAGTTAGCTGATATCATCTTTATATTATTCAGTTCAATCTTTTGTGAAGGCATTGTTGTGTTTTAGTCATAGGTTTGTTTGGAATTTTTCTTGTTATGGTCAGCTAAATTTGTAAGCAGAAGCTGCAGTGTAAGTATGGGCGATTAATAAATAATATCTATTTTGTCTGTAACCCTTGAGGTTCTTTCAAGATATCCACGTGTTTAATAAAGATATAAGGTGTTTCGTCAGAATAATATTGTGTATGTATACATGCTAGGCTTTTTCTTCCATTGGAAGTAACACGTAATCCTTTCTGCAGCTACTCCCTATGAGTTTGTGTATAACATAATGAACGAATTTATGAAATGTACAGACTTTGGTAGCTTTTTTTTTTTAGATGAAAGTCAGTTTCACAGTGCATATAGGGAATGTAAAAAAAAAAAACCCACAATAATTAGGTGTTAATGACATGGCACATTATAACCTTATACATTGGTGGATACATTTTTAAAGGCCTCATATGAAAATAATCTTTTCTCTCTTTTTTTGTTTCAGATCGATCATACATGAGATTGACAGAAAAAGAGAATGAAACTCTTCCAATAGATGTAAGTTTTTTGCACACAGTTCTTTGCCTTTGTATAAATTAAATATATATTTGGGAGAAAAGCTGGGAGGGATTTGTCAGTAAGCCTCTACAAAATACTTTTTTTTTTGTTCGCAGATAGTCTTACAGACATTATTAGCATTTGTGATTACCTGTTGTGCAATAGTCCACATCTCAGGCGAGTTTAAAGACATGGATGCTTCTTCAGAACTCAAACACAAGTAAGTGCAAGCAGAGGTGTCCTCTGAAATTGAAATATCTCAAATGTGTTCATCAGATCTAGTGGGTGTCTCTTACTTGTTGCTTAAAGATGAATATATGCCAGAATGAACCTTTCAACTTAAAACCTTTTGTGCTTTTTCTTTCACCAGGACATTTGACACATTGAGAAACCACCCCTCCTTCTATCTGTTTAACCACCGAGGCAGGGTGCTCTTCAGCTCGCCTGAACAAGAGCCTGCTACTCCAACTTCTCAGGCCTTGCCCTCCAATCCCTTGCGGTTACGCAAGCTGGAGAACTTTCACTGAGACTAGCCTTGAAGGGCTGCCTTGCCCATTTTGCCCTTTTTTTCTCTGCATTCGTAAGCTCCTCAGTTGGAAAGGGAAGATAAACCTATTTTCCTTTCACTTCTTTTTGTGCATATGTAAATATGCTGTACAAATCTGCATCTCTCCATCGACGTGGTTACTACTTTGAAGTCTATGGACTGTGCCAACTCCTTTTTTTTTCTCCAACTGATACATTTGTAAATACACGTTATTGCTTGGGAGTCTTACAGCTCTGAAATGTCCATCTGTACCCCTTCAGATGGCATTCAGACAAGAGTGATGTCATCCTGCTGTTGCACAAGGGGCACAAATCCCATTACCCATACTGTTAGGTTTGCCACAATTTCTGCTGTCCTGCCATGTTTAACCGAAGTATTTTTTTTTTATTTTCCCCCCCCCCCCCCCTCTTTGACCTTCTCAACGCAGGGTAATACTCTGGAACATTACTTTTACATGTTTTCAGATAATGGTATTTCTAACTGGCCATTAACATGGAGTTAGGCATACAACTAATTTAAGGTTAGAAAGTATCACTAAAAAAATGATGGCTGTTTGAGAAAAAGAAAAGTGATTAACAATACTGTGAACACAACTAATGGTACACCTGTCTTTCTTGGGTGGGTGGGTGGGTGGGTGGGAGCATTGTTTTTTCATTTATTGTTTTATGTTCCAATGCATCTGATTTCTTTTTAACTTAATGAAATAAAATCTGAGATTTTATTGATGAATTTGTACTTTAAGAAAATTTTTTATTCAGTCCAGACATTCTGTCAAGGTACAATCATGTAAATCTGCCATAAAGGGCAGCCAGTTGGTGCATTACACCAGTTGAGTGTCGCTTGTAGTTGTACTGCACCGCCTGGCTACCTCTCTATGCTTCATAGTTCAAGAGTGTACTGTCAAAAGAAAGCTAGTTTAGATTTGCTTTTTCCTGACCATTCACTAAATCTACTGTGACCTACTTCACTCACTTAAAAATAATGCAGTACTTAATTGAGAGAACTGCCCTTAAACCTCAAGAGCCCATGTGTGGCTTCACACTGATGTTTCTCACCCTGACAGCTTCTAGTAGTTTTATAGTAATTGCGTAAGTCTTAACAAAATAAAGTCTCAGTGAGTCTAAAAAGGTAAAAAAAAAAAAATTAAGTCTTTTCTGTGGCTAAAACATTTCCTATCAGTTCAATTTTTTTAACAGCTAGAACAATTGGTGTTTTAATAGTCTCTAATAAGGTATACTTTGTCAATATATGATTCAGTAGTGTTGATTTTTTTGATATATAATTGAATTTTGGTATACAGGTGCTGCTCATAAAATTAGAAAATGACAATTTATTTCAGTAATTCCATACAAAAGGTGAAAAATGTATATTAGATTTATTTATGACACACAGACTGATGTATGTCAAATGTTCATTTCTTTTAATTTTGATGATTATAACGAACAACTAATGAAAGTCCCAAATTCAGTATCTCAGAAAATTTGAATATTGTGAAAAGGTTCAATATTGAAGACACCTGGTGCCACACTCTAATCAGCTAATTAACTCAAAA
>JBBJLR010000034.1:2164861-2188161 GCA_037577145.1 Brachypetersius gabonensis
CTGTTCACTGCTTAACTTTACTTGTTTCCTTAAGTGAAAGGAAAGGTTTGGTGAAAGGTTTTCAGCCCTCTATACACCTTCCTACTACCCTGGGGGCTAAGCCCCGCTTGTCTTTCCGTCCTGGTGACGTCCCTGTTTCACAGCAGGCATACACAAAGGTTCGAAGACTCGTTCTCGCCCCCTTCAGTGCAATTCGTCTAGGTATACATCCGCGCTAAAATATCAAGGTGTAAGTCATCATAGCTTGCGTAGTATAAACCCAGCTCCCAACCCAACTTTGTGAATAGATTAACCGCAATATTTTTTTTTAATTGCCCGATAAGTGTTTCACATTAACGCAGCACGTTAACGCCGATAACAGCCCACCACTAATATATATAGGAATAGGTGTATATATACATATACACAGTACATACACATACTTACCAAGGAGTGGCAACAGAACAGGGTAGTTGTAAGGCATGACAAAGAGGTTAACGCAGGTGAGAGTGGTGCTGGCTTTCAGGTAGCCAAACGGCTGAGCCACGTCACTGTGTTTGCCGCTGCAGTTCACAAACACCTGAGCAGCAGGGGAAGACAGTTAGCACAGCTTGACCTCTCCTGAGAGCAAACTCCTTTGGCTCTTACATGGCGCTGCTCCTCCGAGACAAAACGGCCTCATCAGTGCCTCGTTATGTGAAGTGCCACAGAGAGGCAAGCTAAAAATGGCTCTAAACAAACCACCTCAAAATTCAAACAAGTATATGTTTTCAAATGGATAAATCCCTTTAGCTCATCTGCACTGCTAAGAACTGCAGTTAGCAGTTTCTGCATTCAGCTTTTATGGTTTCCTCTTAGGAAACTGCTTCAGCGCTCCAACTAACTGCACTCAAGTGTCCTTCAACATCAGCATCTCAAGTCCAAAATAAGCACTGCTTTGTCCCTATACTTAACGTACCATATCCTTCCATTTACACTGTAATCTCCTTTATGTTAATGTCCTATCAACTTACTGCCAATGTCTACACAGCCACTGACGAGCTAAAGGGCTGAAGTTATAGATGTTACATTTATCCTGATGATAATTACAATTTTCATTAATTTTTTTAGTCAATGGTTATTAAGGAATAATGAAGGTTAATGAAGGTTTTAAAAAAAAGCATAAAAAAGGCTGTAGTTATTATACAAGAATGTAAGCATAAAATTATGAAGAACGTGTGAGAGAATGAGCAGGATGTGGGGGGGGGCCTACCTGCCAGCACATGTGAGGCGCTTTCCTCTCCAGGATGTACTGCGTGAGAGGCGAAGGCTCCAACTCGTACTTATCGAAGGGCAGTTTGTCGATCACCATGGGCTCACAGTCAACACAGGAGAAGCGCACCACTGGGTGGGCAGAGCGAGGGGGCTGAAAGAGAGCAAAGAGGGAGAGAGGCATTAAAGAAAGAGAACATTATTTTAAAACAATGTCAAATTGACAGTACAGTGCAGCAGCCCAGTCCTTGGAATATTACAGCACCGGTGGGTAAAAGCCCATGTGTTGCAGGCACATGACAACACAAGCTGTTCACTCCCTGAGCAAGTCGTGTCAATGCTGCCTTCCACCAAGCAGTATGGTATAAGTAGGACAATATAGAGATTCTTTATTTATTTATTTTTATTTTGAAATTGTGGTGCCATTAAAGAGATGCCACAGTGCCAAGCGGATGCCAGTGTCTACTGTTCAAATCGTAGCCAACTGGAAAATGAAAATGCCAAGGACAGATAGCTGCTTAAGTCAGTTTAATTGAAATCAAATGCAAATTTCCACTTCTGCCGCACACAGCCGCCAGAGCACCCCACACTCACGGGCCATTGTTTTGCTTCATATGCACGTCACAAGCACTGCAGCCATGACACTGGAGAAAAAGGGAAGCAAGGGGGATGAGGAAATGACCTCATGGAGAGGCGAGCAGTAACCGTGCAGTGAGAAGGCGAGGTTGGGGCACTGTGTCTGGCTCACGCAGCTGGCATTCATGCTCTCAGGGCCCACACAGCCAGGAAAAGCATGGCACCACACACTACCTCTACAGCACAGCCAGAGAGGGCACAAAGAACTGGCTTTAAACTTCTGACTCCTATTCTGTCTTATCAGTGCCAGAAATAACCAAGGGCAATGTACAAAAATGCCAGCATGTTTGCTCCTTGAAATATATTGCAAACATCCACAGCAAACACAGGGCTGTACAAATACATTTAATTTAATGTAATTCAACACAAACGTCTAAAGGAAATCAGATCAGTCCCTTTTTAGTGAAAAGATATGACTAAAATATATTTGTAACTGTGAAGGCCTTTGGACTCATGGCATGGCTTTAAATATTGCACGAAATGAATAATTCACAGATTTGCTAGAGATGTACGAATGCAGCATGAAAATTTTATTTTGCAGAGAACGTGTTCAAAACAAACTGAAATATTACATTTCCAACATTACAAACTGCCATGAATGAAATCTGGCATAAAACACGTCATCACATCAGGTTTTGGCTTGACGTGATGATTTTATTTGTGGAAATTCAATAAAAACCTGGACAATTCTAGGTGATTTTTCTCATGCACTAAATAAAAACATAGTATGGTAGGGGTGTGGGGTGGCTGGTCACTAGCAACCACAGGTAGACATTTAAGGGCTAAGTTAACAGACTTTATAATCCACTGTCTGCTTTGAAATATGACTCCATGATCTACCAGCTTCTCCCATGTCTTCAGCTACAATGAGTAAATATTTAGTTTCAGTCTAGGGTCATGATGTGTCCAAATTAGGTGACCACGTGGTCCATGTTTTTCTCCAAGTGACAACAGACCTCTTGTTGACTATGGAGAGAAGAGGTCCAGTTTATGCCAAAGACTATTTGTTAAAGAAATACCCAGCTCTTCCGTACTAAATGAATTTGGCTGGCATGAAAAGAAAGAAATATATCCAGTTAAAAACAAAGCGGCTCTAAAAGCACAGCAGCAGTGCCAGCTGGTGCTACTGGTGTGTGGGCATTTCATTGAGCTGTATGGAGTTGTGGTGGCTCTTATAACTTACTAAGGTGGGAGAGTTCTGGTCAGGCCAGAAGGACTCTGGGATTGGCCAGTGGCCCACAGGGACACCGGTCTTGGGGTTTGGCCGCACGTAGATGAGCTTGTGGCAGCTGTGCCAAGGCTGAGGGCTGAAGGATAACAACGGCCGTGCTGGATCCACCAGACCATCTGCACAGACAAAAAAGACCATTAAAAAAACAGGTTGGCAAATATTGTTGGCTGAAATTTGATTCTTTAGATTTATGCTAAAGTTATGTGGCTAACAAGAAATAGTAGCTTATACCCAACCAATCAGCATCATGCAAACTGCATGAATAAACTATCACACATTTGCCTCGATGTCAAGTTGTTAAAAGGGCATTCTGAACTAAAACTAGCATGTTACGTAGTATACTTCAGTCCAGCATCATCAGTATGACAGAACTGACCATTTTCAAGTCTTCGTTCTCTCATTACAGTACCCAGCATACATTAAGCAAACACTGAGAATTCTATAGTCTACAATGTATCCTGACTGCTATCCACTGATCTAGAGGCTAATATATACTTCTGCACTGCTAGTTACTACTAGTAACTATTATTAACTTTTATTAAAGGAGATAATGAGAGATGATACAACTATCTAGTGAAAAAAATCAGATCATATGTTTTTAATCTCTATTGAAATTAGAAAGCATGGATAGTCAACATTTACATTTACATTTAACATTTACCAGCCATGATGTTTAGATGTTCTGTTGTGGTGAGATCAGCCCCTTATGCAACAGACTTTCTTCTAGCACTGATTTATGTAGAAATGCACAAAGGTGCAGACAAATTTCAGGCTTCAACATGACTGCTGTTTTTAGCTACAGTGTGTATAAAACGTTTACACAACCCTGTTAAAATGCCAGGTTTTTCTCTCAAAACATTCCCCACCGTTAATGTGACCTATAACTTGTACAATTCAAAAGAATAACAAATCAGCTATGGAGAAATATGAAAAATAAAAATAAGCTGATTGCACTCCCTTAACTAATACTTTGTTGTAGCACCTTTTGGTTCAGTTACAACATTCAGTCTTTTGGGACAGATTTGAACATTGGATTTGATCTTGATTTGAAAATATTGGCCTGCTCTTCCTTGCAGACGTGCTCCAAATCTGTCAGACTGTAATGCATCTCTTGTGCACAACCCTCTTTAGGTCACTCCAATTTTCAATTGAGTTCAGGTCTGGGCTCTGGCTGGGCCATTCCAAAACATAGAAATGTTCTTCTGGTAAAGCCACGCTTTTGCAGATAAGGATGTATGCATGGGGTCATCTTTATTAGCAAAAAAACCTGTAGGTTTTGGGCCAAAATGGCCTGGTATATGGAACTGTTCATAACTCATCCCAAACTGTCTAAAGCCCCAGTTCCATTTGAATAAAAACAACCCAAAAGCATAATGCTGCCACCAACATGTTTCACCGCAGGTATGGTGTTCTTTCGGTGGTGTGCAGTGTTGTACAAACCTTTCAGAATTGTGGTCAAAACCTTGGTTTCATCAGAAAGGTTCAAAAACTGCACTGTCTCCTGCCGTAAGGCTCTGCAACAAGTAGTGAATACAGCCAGCAAGATCATTGGCACCCACCTGTCCCCCCTCACAGGCACTTTCCTCCTCACCCGCAAAGCCATCAGCATTGCTGATTACTCCTCCCACCCATTACACTCTTATTTGAGCCTCTTGCCTCTGGGCACGCTACACAAGACTCTATCCACCAGGCTGTCAGGATGCTGAACCTTCCCACTCTGCCCCTGGACAGTAATATACTCATTGTTTACATTTCATACATTTCCGCTGTTTTGACTTATATGCGGCTACCATTTGCACAACTGTCTAACCTGCTGTGATTTTTGCACTACTGCCTTATTTGTTTGGCTGTTTATAAAATGTCTATTAAATAAAAATTTTGTCACCTAGATTAAACTTTCTTGTTCTAATTAGAGGGTACACACACCAGAGAGCAAGAAATGGCACTTCAATTCCCATGTCTGTCTTGCACATAAATTGTGAATTGACTAATTCTTTGAATCTTAAAATCATGAACACAACACATTTTCCACATTCTTTTTTTGCATAGTGTATCCAAGACCAGGTGCTTTTCTTTGTAAGAAAAGGCTTTTGTCTTGCGACCCTACCCCATAGTCCAGGCATACGGATAATCGGGGAGACTGGTGTCACGTACTACACAACCAGTACTTGCCAGAAATTCCAATAGCTCCTTCAGAGTTGCTGTAGGCCTTTTGATGGCAGTTTTTGTCTCGTCTTTTCATCAGTTTTGGTGGGAAGTTAAGTTCTCGATAACATCGCTCTTTTCACTGTGTTTTGTGGTATATCTAATTTTATGTGCCTTTCTCTTGACGGACACCTTTCAACAATTAGGTCCCTTTGATGCCTTGTTAGCTCTCAGTGAACCATAGCTTTAGCTATAGGATGCAACTGAGAAAATGACAGGAAAATCCTACTAGGACTGCTGAACTTTATTTGGGGTTAATCAGTCTACTTTAATTGGTGGCAGGTGTGTACCCAAAATGACTGAATGCTGCAACTGAATCAAAAGGCGCTTCAACAGAGTATTAGTTCAAGGGTGTGTACACTCCTCTAAACAGCTTATTGTACGTTTTTGTCACGCACACCAGGTCACGTGCAGTCAAAGGACACCGGAAATGACAGCACGTCAGGTATAAAAGGGTGGAAACAGGTGTTAGTACCTGCACAGACATTGAAGTGACATGCTTCAATCCCTATTCCCTCATTCTTCAGTACTGTGAGTAGTAAAAGCTCAGAGGTGCTCTCCTCATCTCTCCCCGTGTGTGTGAGTGAGAACAAGGACCCGTTTGGTGCGGGTCTTAACTCTTCCCCGAGTGTTCCCAGAGTAAACAGCGTGGTTCACCCGCTCCCTCGTGTCATCCACTTTGGGGCTTTTCCGCCACGCAACAAGGTTGTGTCTTGGTGTGTCCTCGTCTTACATTCCTGTATCACTGTGACAGTTTTTTTAAATGTATTTCTTTAAAACATATTTGTTTGTTTTTCATTGTACAGGTTAGAGGTCACACTACTGATGTTTCGTGGTCTAACAGAACAGAAAAAACTGGCATTTTAACAGGAGTGTGTAAACTTTTTGTATCCACTGGATGTGTATGACTCTCTCAGGATGCCTACCTTCACCTACAGGAGGTGGATCTGGACCAGTCTTCTCAAAATTAATTACAACACCACTCAGAACCTTCTGCACAAGAGACTCGAGACACTGGTTCAGCATCCTTTGTGTCCTAACACAGTAAGACCGACCTTGAATTAAAACAGAAAATAAATCGTTCAGAATTTGTGGTATCGCAGACATGTGAGAGATTCATGTGTTTTATCAATAACTTTACATTTTCATACAGTCATGGCCAGCTTAAATTCTTTATTTATATATATATAAACATATATAATAATACATAGCAGCCCTAAATAGTAACCAGATGTGCGTGTGTGTTATATATATTTGTGCAGTAAGAAAATGTGACTGCACCAATATGTATAAAACACAAATAAATGTATAAATAATGCTTTGTGAGATTGAAAAAACATATGCAACCAGATGGGTTTTTGTTTTTTTCAATTTGGGTCCTTTCTTTAGGTCCATTCAACATGAAGTATTCTGACAGCAGCAATACATAAGTTTGTGTTTTCTACATATATATTGGTGCTGTCAAATAGCATCATGACAGGTATGTGTCTGAGTACTGTCTGTGCTGGTACAAATAAAAGGGCACTACATTTGCTCCTGATGGCCATTCTGCCTACTAAGACACGTTCAATCCGCCATGCGAGATCGAGTAAATGCCCTGTGGCGCTACAGCACCCAGAGTTAAAGCATTATATGGGGCTTCTACAGCTTCCTGCAGAAACACAAAGAATTCCCCTTTTTAAGGGAGCATAAATACTTGCTAATAGAGTATGCAGCCTATACACATGAAGAATAATGTGATCATGGTAACAAAAATAAAGTATCCTCGTGTAATTCTCAGCACAGAACAACACTTCAACTAAAAATAAATGATTTACTTAAAGAGAAACATTAGGACGATAGGGACATCTGGGAAAGCCCCCCGACCCCCCGACAGCCCCCCGTGCTGTTACAATTTCCATTATACATGAGTCTTTCCAGGAGGACTTTGACTCGCTTTTGAGTTAACCTTACCTCCGGTGACCTCGCACATCTGGGTGATGGCAGATTCATCGCTGGGCACGCTGCCGAGCTGCTCACTGTCAGGCACAGCAGCCCCGGGCAGCCTCAGCACCAGAGCAAAGAGTCGCTGGTCCCAGCGGAAGGGCTCCTTGGTCAGTTCACTGCCTGGCAACGGAGAGTTGAGTGGCAAGTGGAGCTAAAAGTGGGAAAGGGAGAAAAAGACTGTGTTATTGCGGCTGTATTTTGAGAGTATTTTGAAAGCAAAGAGGCTGCGGGAGAAAGCTGTTATGCCTCACCTCGTCCGGCACTCCAGAGCTGTGTGTAAGCTTGTTCCCGTCAGTTATGGTGATGATGACTGACGGCTCCAGAAAAAAGGGGTTCCGACCCTGCAAGGGAAGAAAAACAGCCTCTTATGGTGATTTCCTGTAACTTAACTACACTTTGAGTGTTTGGTATGATGGATTGAAAGCACAAAACAGACATACAGCCTTTTCATTCCCATAGCCTGAATGTGTCACTGAGAACTGAAAACAAGGCTTTGATGGAAGTGCACAGTGAATCTGTTGCACTTTCTTAATCTATACTGTAGGGGGCAGCACTTATTCTTGTACACATAAAGGTCAGGGTGGGGGTTTGTCACAGCGCTTGAACACTCCGTATGTTTCCTAAATTTAAATTTATTAGAGCAATTTGATAAAAGTGGATAAAAGAAGTTTAATAAAGAGCATTATGCAGAATTACATACATTTAAGAGAATGAATGTGTACAGATTCCCCAGTATATTAATCTGTTTTGCCTTTAGGATTCTTTGTGTTTTATGTGTTTGTCGCTGGGCTACACCTTGACTGTGGAAATGTTCTTTTCAGATGTGTTATAAATACCTGACCATAGTTGTCGATGCCAGAGACCAATCTGTTGAGATTGAGCAGGTCAAAGGCTGTTCGGAGAGCGTTACCCAGAGTGGTCAGCCCAGATGCCTGAAGGTTCTTCAGTTCACTCATGAACGTGGCATGATTCTCTTTCCAGCCAGCCTAGTACACACACACACACACACACACACACACACACACACACACACACACACACACACAAACAAACGCAAAGGTGAAAAAAGGTGCCACATGACACTACAAGTGTTGCATGAGCAGACAGGGAGAGCACCAGGTCACACTGCACCGCCGTGAAGATGTAAACATCTGCAGCCTCACACGCAGTATCATATGACATTTAGCACAAAACAAGATCAAAGCTTGCACAGAACAGAGCAAACTAATGAAGCCAGCTGCCTGTGGAGAGAAGTTTTGCATACGGACAAAGACTCTGAATCCTCATTCCTTCAAATCAACAGAAGCTGCTCTTGCTGTTTCCTCCAGTGAGGTCAAGTGCCTCAGTGTTAAAGCATTATGCTTAATCTAGGGATGACCTGCAGGCTTACCATACGCATGTCAAGCACTACTATGCTGCCTGAATGTGTGTGAGAGAATGAGCAAGCGAATGAGTGAGGGGGAGAAAGAGAGAGAGAGAAAGGGAGGGTAGAAACAGAGAGTGGACAGGATCCAATGAGACAGACAGGATAAGCTGTGCAGTGTGTGTGTGTGTGTGTGTGTGTGTGTGTGTGTGTGTGTGTGTGTGTGTGTGTGTGTATTTGTAGGCAGCCTAGAGTTCAGTGATATAGTCTGGAGATACAGCCCATGATTGAATTTGTTATCCTCTACTCCAGAATTGTATTTGGGGTTGCAGAGCATCTGTTCCTGACCCACATTAGTGCCCATAACAGCTGAGTGCAGCCATTACTGTACTGCACTGAACATCTCAAAAGAACAAAATGAACATCATCAATGCACTTGCCAGGAAACGGAAAAGTGGCTAATGCTTTATGGGACAAGCACATGGCTTGCGTGCAAAAACTGAAAAACAGATTTATTAATTCAGAGGACACTGTCACATTAGATGTAAATGTGTATGTTTTGCTAAGTTCCCCCTGAGGCTGTGCTTTTAAACAGGTCAGATCCTCGAGTGGTTCAACTTAAGACAGTGCAACACTTTCAGACTGTGCATGTGGGAGGTTTGTACGAAAACACACTCTTGACATTTCGAGGCCTGCGTGTCTCTTCAGCAGCATTTTAAAATAACTCTTTTTCTGCTCCTTCTTTCTCATTTTCCTCTGCATTAACATTTTATCACTTCTGTAGAATTGTGTGCAATCAGAGTCTTTTCTTTAATGAATGTCTTCTCCACTGAGGCAGAGGGGGGAAAAGGAATGGAAGAGGGAGGAAAAGACTCAAAGAAAAGAGTCAAGAAAAGGCCTCTGAATGACTTTTAAAGAGCGCCACAAAGTACCGCAGTGACAATCAGACTTCATTGGTCCCACAGCTGTTTATTCAGTTGACTCTTTGAGTTTTATGTCAAATGGACTAGAGTGAAAAAAGGCGAGGATGTTGCTCTCAGAAAGTCCTAAAATGATCTAAATGCTGTATAGTGAATAACTGTGTAGCAGACCTACTTTACTAGTATGGATCCAATCATAAAACAATACAGCATATCAGTCCATGGATGTATTTTGGGGAAAAAGCAAATTACAACTCAATACCCCAATCAATAAGGAAAACAGAGCATGGCCTGCAGTTAGCTTATCTAATACTTCAGGAAGAGACCCCATGCCAGTAAAATCTAATCCAACTGTGACTCCAGTCTTCCATATCCAAATGCAGGACAGGTGGCCACAACAAACGAGCTGCACCACATAAACTGGCAGATAAGGACTTGTTCCTGTAACACTGCAGTTATGAGGAAGCCACACACCCGTATAAATACAACTCTGGTGACGGAGGAGCAGGAATAGTCCTAGCAGATCTAGGCACGTGACTCAAGTGGACGAGTGGACTCACACAGCTGAGGCACACAGGTTAAGCACTCCTGAGAGAAAGTGCTTCTATGGCAGCATCGCTCTAGGATCAGGTTACTCTGGTATTTTCTTAATCTCCACTGTTATAAGCAGGGAGCTGAACTGGTCACAGATCAATGGTTTGATTCAGCAGAGGTCATGGAGGACTTTAACCCACAGTTTGATCACTAGTTCAATAGTAAATGTGAACAGAACAGAATGCATAATTACTGTTGCTGCTGTATCTTTAAAATAGAAACTTTCTTCACATTAATCTGTGTAAAAGACCACTGGACAGCTGGCATTTCAACTGGTGCCCAGTATAAATGGTATATAAAACACTTATTATGCATTAATAAACTGTATTTCAGGAAATCCAGGGCAGAAACATGTCGATAGCATGGTGGGTGGTGCATGTCATGTGCGGAGAGATAAAGATGAGGTAGGGGTTACAGCTGTCACTCGGACGTAATGAGGGCTGACTAAGCAGGCAGGGCACCAATCAGAGCCAGGGTCGTTTCTCTTGAGCATCTGAGTGTGTTTTTGGTGTGGCAGCCACAGAAATTCTCAGAATGTGAGCAAATCACATTAAACTCCCAAGAAGAGAAGAAAGGAAAAATGGTGTTAATGTATATTTGCGCTCAGTTGTTCAGGATAACTGTCAGGCATGCTGAAAACAAAAGCCCTCCTCCACTGCCTTGACTTGATTCACAGCTAGATAAGACATTGTGGATGGTAAACATCCCAGGCGATAAGGCCACTATGGTTATGTGTTAGACACTTGCGAGCACTCAAAAACAGAAAACACTGCAGGTATCTTAAACTGGCAAAGATCTGGTCAACCAGTGGAGCCCGTAAAAAGAACAAGAACTTTCACCTAAGAGCTGAAAGGTTTTGCCTGCATTCATGCATTTCACCTAGCAGTACACAAACGCACACCAAAATAAGGCCACAAAGGTCTGATTTCTCTAAGCAGTAGATTTCCCTCTGATCACCAGTGCACATGCCAAAAGAATATTCTATGAAGGGAAAAAAAACCTTCAACTCCAGAAAATGGGCAAGGCTAAGAATAATGTTGTGCTTGCCCAGCAGCGAGACTACAAGTGAGGCACACAAGCAGGAAAAGAGAGCTTTGTCAAGGCTGGAGGCTCACTGGAACTCTTCACTGATTAGCTGCTGAAAATCTCATGAATAATTGACAGGAAATAAAAAAGCCACTCTCTCAGACACAGTAGCCAGATTCTATCTTGCTCCGCTGGCTTTTGCAGTGTATTGTTGTGGAGAACTGGGTTAGCGTGGAGGCCAAATCAGACAGGCTAAAGCTTGGTTGAGAAGAGTGTTTTTAAACAGGTGGGAGGGACAAGCTGGCCATGAATAGCACACACACAGCTTAGTGCTTATGTAAGTGAGCTGTTGCATCTTATAATGCGTAATAGTAATCTGAAACGGACAGCTCTGAGGAATACAAACAATGCGCTGTAATTGCCGGTTGCAAATGTATGTTCTCAAACTCAAGAAGCACAATAGAGAACATTGGAGCACTGCATACAGAGTTTGGTATGAAAGGAGATACAGTTTTGCCATAACAGAGACCTCACCTAAATATTACAGTGTCATACTCTATAAGGTCAAGGGGGACTTGAAAGGCAGCTTCAGACTTTCTAAGATAAGCCAGTAAAGGACTGCATGGGGAGCACGGGTGAGAAAAGCCCCCCAGGAGAGGGCCTGGCTACCCGCCAGAGCGAAAACACTAATGAACTGCCTGGGAATGAAGCCACTCTCACTGTCAATGTCAAACTGCAAATGAAAAATACAATCACACATGCAGCAACATGTCATGTCTACAGGCCTTAACAGCAGCCCAGCAGGCAAAGCATAGGTCAACACAGAAAGTTTAGTTTATGTGTTGGAGAAAGAACAGCACACTGTCATACTCCAAGTGTCACACCTCAATCAACACCACGCTCTGCACGGTGTGTGAGAAAAAAAGGGCTGGCCCAGCCCTGTTTAGCATGTGATGCCACAGATACAAAAAAGGGAAGCATTATGTGCTTATGTCCCACCAGTGTGCAGCTTAATGCAGGGCTAAATGGCTATGACCTAATTATGGCCATATATACTTTATGGGCAGGTTCATAAATGGTGGGAAACTATGGGAGGTATTTGGACACAATGCATTTTGCACATGGTTATCGAATGTTAGGCTGTGTATATCAGTGTTATTGTTTATGAATTGTTCAGTTCTGTTCACCAATCTAGATCTCGTGCTGCATCAATGTCAGAAGTTATAAACTTCAATGATGCTACCAGATGTCAGTTTGAGCCTTAAGGGGAATGGACAAAAAAGACACAAGGGACAACTATCCTTTAGCAGAGTTTTCTTGTGCTGGGATCATACATGAGGGGAACTTTTTCTGCTGTCTGTGTAAGCCATGTAAATCATTTCACTTCTGTGTAAGCCAATTTTGTCATCTGCTTTCAAGGGATTATACATTGAGAATCAGTCACAAAAATGGGAGGGTGGTTCATGTACTGAAATGGTGGAGAGAGGGCGGGAAACTGATGGTTATTAAAAATAGGGCATCGACTGTGACAGCCTTCCTCAAGAGACAATGGAAAAGAAAAAGAAAAGATAAGAAAAGATAAAAAAAGGAAAAACGAACTTATGAGAAAACATGATGCCGTAAGTGCAGATGCGGTCTCATTTTCTTACTGATGGCTGTTCCCAAATCAGATCAGTTTGACTTGTTTGGTCTTTATTGACCAATGAGAAAGCGCAGAGGTCAGCCCCAGCGAGCTGCAGAAGGAGGGGCTTGGTCGAGCTGACAGGCCGCTTGTCCAATAAGAGCCGAGCTTGCACTCCACCACGTCACGCGCTACGTCACGGTAGATAATAAATCTCTCCGCCTCCATCTCGGCGCCCGAGCGCTCAACACAAAAGCAAAATGTCCGCCATGTTCAGAGGCTGCGCTGCTCCGGGTCTGCGGATATTTTAACCAAAATTAGCCGTTTTTCCGTCACCGGGAAGCCGACTGACCCGATGCTAGGAGACCAAAGGGACAGTAGAGTCTCACTGTCAGAAAAAAACATCTACGCTCGAGCCACATACACACCATTTCAGCAGTTTTTTTTTTTTATTTACCTTTACTCCGTATGGTGGATCATCAAATGTAACTAGCATGTACCTGTCGCCTCTACTAGCCGGGTCTCGGGCACGCAGCTGTTAAAGAAAACGAAACAATACACGTTAGTTCCGACCGATCCTGTCACAGGGATCCTCACCTCCCAACAAGGCACAACAGTAAGCGGTTAAAAGTCGGGGTTAAAATTGTGCTTTACCTTCATAAAGATCTCAACCGCGCCTTTAGCAATGTCCAGATACGTCGTACCCAAATAAGTGCGCTGATTCATAGAGGCGGACGTGTCTATCAGGAAAAGTAAAATAGGCATTTTGAAATGTGTAGATATAGAGCTAGATGGTTACTAAAATACCTAGGATCGGCATATGACCGGCCTGGGCATGCATATATGTGTGTTATATATATTATTATTTTTTTGTTATAATCGGACCCCCCCTCCCCTCAAAAGAGGGTCGTACTGCCACCCTTGGCCGCCGCCTGCCTCTCTCTCTAGCTGTCTGTCTGTCTTTTCTGAGCTCTGCTGGCGCTCCCGCTGCTGGAACTTCTCTTCCGAACCGAACGAAACGCCTTCGCCCCGCCCCCGGCGCGCCATTGGTCGAGCCTGAGCAGGGCGGCCACGCCCATTAAAGCTCATGAATATGTAATGAGGTCTCCGCGCGCCTCTCGCCGGGCCCGGAGTCTCCTCGGGTCTCGGTACGAACGGGCTGGACTATTTCGGATTAAAATCGGCCTCTTTCGCTCCGGACTCGCTTTAGTTTATGTTTGTAGCACGTGTGTGTGTTTCGGCTCGTCTGGAACCCGATTAATGCGTTGCGATTCTGAGTCGTATCTCTTTTCGATAGCTCGTAACAGTGACCCCTCCTCCTCCTCGTCCTCCTCCTTCTCCGCGGTGTTCATCTGGCTGTCTTGATGGGGGTGGGGAATTGGTTCTCAATGCGATTTTTATAATAATTGCGCCTACCCCCTTCAGCAACCTTTCCCTCCTCTTGTTTATCTCCTCAACACGATCAGAGCAAAGCGCCATGTTAAAGAAACGCTAGGCAGTGCGTTCAGAGGCGCACAAAAACGCCCACGGCTCCTTTCCGAAAACGCGTGGATCACACACCGCCGGGCTCGGGCGTGCACATGCCCTCTGGGTCCGAGAATGTCGGAGGGAAACTGAGGGGTCCAGGAGATTTCTACTATCTCCAGATGATGCGGTTTCATACGCTCATGTGTTCATGCGACCCGTGAGAAAAAAAAGTTGACGCGCATCGCGTTTCTAAAAGAAAGTTTGTCTGCATTGAGGATCCTACTGTTGAAAGCTTCGTAAAAGGGAGATTGTTAATATATGTTCTGTAACGGAAAGGTCATTCTAGTACTAGTACTTTTAAAATTAGTATATATATTAGCTTTTTGGCCTGGGCTCGTTTTCGATTACTCGTTCACAAACAAAACCCCACCCTTGGCCGGACTGAAATGTGTGGGCCAAAATGTCAACTGGGCTTTGTGTTCAGTATCTATAACATTACACGTTACACTGAAGTGGCCCCTTATAGTCACGCTTGAACACAGTGAAAAATATGAAATTCTTTCTCTGTATTTAATTCATTCACCAATTGGGTGTGCCTGGGAAGCAGTGTGTGGGGACATTGCACAAGGGTACCTGAGCGGTGCCACTTGAAGGCTTGGGATTCGAATCCACAGCCTTCTGATCGCAGGGGCAACTCCCTACCAACACCCATTCACATCAATCAGTAAAAGTATCAGTCATGTGTGTGTGTGTGTGTGTGTGTGTGTGTGTATACTCAGCTGTGAACAACACCCTTTACTAAATGTTCCTGTATGGCCAAAGGTCTGCAGCATTTCACCTGAAATTTAAAGTCCATCAGTCCCTACTATTCTGAGAAGGTTTCACTACAGGTTATAACACAATTATGATGCTTTGGGTACTTTCAGTCACAAGAGCATTACTGATGTTGGGTGTCCAGTTCATCACCCCAACTCATCCCAAAGTTCACAGTCCAATCCTCTAGCTGACACTTGGCAGTGGGCATGATGATCTTGGACTCGTGTGCAGCTTCCCCAGAGCATCCCATTCTACTGCTAACGTGTTTCCATGGAGAAGCTGTGTGTGGGTAATTATTGAATGCCCGTTTCTGCAGCGGCTGACCTAATAGATCTGAAGTGGAGTCTAGATACTTTTGAATATTCAGGGCCAATTTCCCAGACTGATTAAGCATAATCAGTCTGGGACAGACAGATGAATTTCCAGATGTGGATCTCCATTAACACTGCAATTTAGTCCAAGGTGTTGGGTGTTACCCAGCCCAGGAAACCTCCACATGGTGTATTTTCAGCCACAATTCACTTTCAAGGATTTAACTCACTTTCCCACCGAGGTGGTGAGCTGGAGGGACGTCTACAGGCAGCAGGCCTAAAGTGTACTGTGATTTGAATCATAATCTCGAGTGAATGCACCTCTACACTGCTACACTCGATTGTTTTTTGCTGATCTTACTTTTGTACTGTCCACTTTCTGGCATAGCAACAGAAATTTCCCACTTGTGGGACTAATAAAGGCTTGTCTTATTAGAAGTAACGTTTAATTTGATTTGAGTTTGCTGATATATTGATCATTTAAATTCCCAAATACCTGTAATGAACGCAAATCACACAAAAATCTATTTTTTATGATTTATATGATCTTTGGAAAAAGAGGTCCCCTCATATTTTTCATGTTAACTGTGAGCGGCTCATAATGGAAATTACCATAGAAGGAGGAAGTAGCACCATAGTGTATTTTTTCTTCTGTTTGCTTGTGTTCCTGTCTTCCTGTGTATCATCAGCGGTCCAAGCTGTAGACCATTACGCTCCTGAATATATTACCTTTCTTGTTTAGGTCTAAATAATGATGGGGAGAAAAATGGCCTAGCAGTAGGAATAGCATGAACTCTTTTAGCATGGCGTGCTACCATGACATTATTGTGTGTGAACCACTTCTGGGTCGTGCTGGGGCTGATCTGGGGCCTGTGTGATGAGTGGTAAACAGTGTAAAAGTAAAGTACTGCATGTTCACTCTCCCTGGACTCACAGCCATTACGTCATGGGCAGGCTCCGGCGGAGTCCTCCTGTATCCCAGCATTCACCGGGCGCCCTGCAGCGTATTGACAAAGGAAAGGGGGACAACAGGGTGGGATTTCGCACGAAACGTCGCTTCAGAGATCGCTGTTGAGAGAAAGGTAAACGTTTTCTGTTTCTGATTTAGTATGAGAATTAAGCGACTGTATGAACGGGCCTGTTTGTTAGAGCTGTTCTCAGACCGGTTGATCAGATGAACGCTGTTTTGCCATCCTCATCGTTTCGTGACGCTAGGGGCGAACAGCTGATCGGGGATCAGTGGGAGAGCAGGGTCCTGACTGCTCAGATCTTTTATTTAAAGGTCTTCAGAGTGGCTTAGCACTAACCTCAGTCTTTACTCTCACAGAGAGAGTTCGGAGAGCTGATCCACAGCCAGTTAGCTCTAGGATACACTGCTTGCAATAAAGTGGCTGGTGTTACTTATTTTACTGTCGCAGATGTTTCACAACAGGCCAGTGTGACTGGGGGCCCAGGAACACACATTCGCCTGCCAGCTCAGAATCGCATGCTATCAGAATCAGTGTTGATCCTATTGATTCCTATTGATTCCAGAAGAAATTGCGTATGTTGTGATTTGCAAAGGAACAGAGACAATGACAGTCAACAATAATGTCAAAATAAATCTAAATAAAAATCTGTAGAAAAAACTCTATGACCTACACAAATGCTGGGGTATGAATACTATATAGAAGTAACTTAGTACAGTGAATTACTAGTGAATGATGGTAGGAATATGTTGTTGCTCGTGGTAGAGATCAGTAGTATTAAAGTAATACTGACATTCAGATGGTAAAACAGAAACCCTGAAATGTAAAGTATTCCCTCGATTACCATGTGAAAATCACCATTGATGTCAGTTAATAAGACATATTTACACAGTAATCTCCAAGAAATCAAGAAAATGCTTCACAAATCAGGGGTTATTCTTTAGTTAAGTAGTCAAAAAAAAAAGTTTAAAATGTCAAAATACTAAACTGCCCGATAGACAGGATTTAGGGCTGTTTCCTTATGTTTGTAATACATTATATAGGTTATTGAGAAATCTTGCTGTGTGTAATATTTCCTGGAAGGACTGTGGTCTGTGTTTAGTAGAAAGCTGAGCGTCTGGACATGTTTTGTACATTGCAGCCACAAGACACTGGTCTGCTGTGACTTGCTGGTTATTGCTCATTTTTGGGTAGTTTGTCAGTTGTGTGTCTTCTAACAGCCTGATAATTATGACTTTACTGCTACATTTCTGTGAGTTTGTTTCCTGTTGTTTGTTGAAGAGAATCTGGCAGGTCGAGCTGAACAGCTCAGGCTTCAGAGAGTTCAGTAAACAAGGTCACATGACCAGCCACGTGGAGCCACCACACAGGGCTGAGGAGAACAGGCAGTGGCTCTTTATTGTCCAGCCCATCATTTTTAAAGTACACTTTATTGGTGACAACTTGTACAAAGATTTATAACAAAAACATTCTAGGAACATTTACTGACATGTAGAAACTAACAACACCAACAACAACAAACACAAAACACCCCACCTCCCACCCTGTTCAGCCTTTTCCACCAGTTAAGATGTCTGTTGTCTTTTTCTTACAGCCTTTCTTTTTTTTTTTCTTAACTCGGATGGAAGTAAAAATATTGTCATGCAGGAAATTGTGAATAACGAACTTCTCAATAATGCAAAAACTGGAACAAACAAAACCAAAACACTTGTGTCACTTTTCTTTTTCTTTTATCTTTTTTGTGAAACTGATCCTGGTTGGAGTCATTTGGAAAATGCCTCCTTTGTTTTTCAGGGCTGATCGTCATGCCGCAAAGGAGCTGAGAGAGCAAGGCTGGCTGAAGTGTGAGGGAGCTTTTGCACCCTTGGAGCCCAGAAGGAGAGAGTTTGGGGAAAACGCTACAGGGAAGGCGAAGTGTGCTCAGTGTGCGCCAATGCAGCAGCAGAGCCGTCAGCCTGACCTAGTGGAAGGAAGACTTCCGGTGTTCGTGTTCCCTACCGAGTTGGTTTTCTATGCAGATGAGCAGGCCTCACACAAGCAGGTGCTCACACTCTACAACCCCTATGAATTTGCCCTTAAGTTTAAAGGTGAGTAATGGTCTTGTCATTTGTCGTGCAAGCAATATGCGTTTCCCATTTGGAAAAGCTCAAACGGTCCACTTATGAGGTTTTGTTCATTTTCATTTCTCAGTTCTGTGTACGGCGCCAAATAAATATGCGGTAGTGGACGCCACCGGTGCTGTGAAGCCACAGTGCTGCGTAGACATGTAAGCCACACATCACTGCCAAAGAACTACATTTTCTTTTGGTTTCTGAAAGGAACAGTTTGGTGAAAATCAAATGAATGTAATTTAATGTCATTTCCCACACATAATCTCAACAGTAAACACTGTGCAAACCGCAGGCCTCATTTATCACACACGTCTCAGTAATCTTTTTGAGAAGTCATATCAGATTCTCATTTAAAAGGCACTTTTTTACATATAGAAATATACAATGCTAGCATCAAGATGGTCACGAGCACTGTGATAGCAGGATGTCATACAGTGTCAACCTACATAAGCAAGTACCTTTGTGTGGGATGATACAGGTCTGCAGTTAGTAGGATGCTAATTGTTTACTATAAACTTCCATTACTTCCTAGCTGCATTAGTTTGTAGCTCCACTGCAAAACTAAAGAAGCAAATTTCAGACAATGAATGTGCCATGGCTGACTGACTACACTTGGGTTGGGGGTACTGTCTTTTCTATTTATTTTTACACATTTACCTCAGCCCCATTCAAAATCACCTCATTTTCTGTCCTTGTTGCAGCGTGATCCGCCACAGAGATGTGCGGGCCTGCCACTATGGTGTGATAGATAAGTTCCGGCTCCAGGTGTCGGAGCAGAGCCAAAGGAAGGCCCTTGGTCGGAAGGAGGTGATGGCCACGCTGCTTCCTTCAGCTGCCCAAGAGCAACCTCAGGCCCGGCCACAAGAGGAAGAGCGGAGGATGAAGGAACAGCTGGCCGACAGTGTGTTTTTTGAGCAGACCGCATTCCAGACAGGTAGCCGGAAACTGCTTTATTACTCTGAGATTCTTGACTAGTCACTCACACAGATTTATTTCAGTCAGGAAAGTTATTTTCCTTTCATTTTCTGGCTTCAGTTTATGAATATTGCTTAATATGGATCTTTGTGATTGAAATTGCAATTATATTGGTACATATTAAAATGCATTTATGGTTAACAGATTATAGGACATGAATAAAAAGCAGTTAGTTAAATTAACGACGCTTGGCATTTTGCAACTTAATTACTGTTATGACTAATTTTTGTCTCTCAATTGTGTGAAATACAGGTCAGTATTTCTAATACTGCAGTTCTCTTAACTGTCACTGGGGAGCACTAGAGAGCTAAGTTCTTGACATTCAGGTGAGATGAGTTCCTTTCTCCATGCAAATAGTCTTTTGAAAATGTTTCAGACAGTCGTGCAGCTTCAGGTGGCCCCAGCCTGCTTACTGTGCTGTTGGGCCTGGTGTGCATGGCTGCCCTCATGCTCCCCACTCTGGGTGAGCAGGAATCCACAGTGCCTGTCTACCTCCACTTAAGTGTTAACAAGAAACTTGTAGCTGCTTATGTTTTAGGTAAGTCGTACCTTGGACACACCCGTGCATTGTTTTGCCAGTGTGTGAATGATCAACTTTTATGCCTCTATAATCAAATTTATCCAAAAACATATTTAAACATTTTCTAGTGTTAAGGGCTATATAAATGTTCATCTTTGTTTGGCCTTTTTTTAATGTAAGGTGTTACAGCCATCACTACCTTTCAGTGACTGTTCATTGACTGCTCTTGTTACGCAGGTCTTCTTACAATGGTTATCCTACGCACATGAAGTGCTGCTGGGTGACAGAGGAACTGAGAAGAGGGGAAATAGACATTTGCACAACCAGAAGGGTTGCAAGAAGATAGAGGCGAGTGTGCTGAAAAAAAAAAAACAAGCTACCCTCTTAACAGGAACTAACTGCTTCGACATTACAAACTTTTAGATCCAATGAAGATGCAAAGAGAGCGAGGGAGGCGCTCTTGATGTACAAATACTGACTGAGCTGGTAACTGAGCCAAGCTGATTATCAGGGGAGGCGGGGTGGGATTGTGTGTAGAACCACAAGGATACGTTAAATTAAATGTGTTTTACTTCATATCTTTTGTGTCTGTTTTGTTTGTCATCTCAAAGAGAACAAAATGAACCATGTAATAATGAACATGCATATCATTTGTTGAGAAGTGTTCACATTTCACCATGACACCCAAAATATATTTGTCACCATGTTTTTCATTGTCTTGTACAGTAGATCTATTAGACATTCACAGAATAAACAAAGTTGATTTGTAAAGTGCTTATTTGAACATGTGCCACATGATGGGATGACCAGCAAGATTTGTTGAGCTTAAATGTCAGTAGTATATTTACATACAAAACAAACCTTTTATTTGAGTAACTTGCATGTGTCACTGCCATTTTCCTAAAGTTGTTTCAAATCATGAACAATCTGAAACTGTGACGACAGCCCAAGGAATCAGTGACAACAGAATAGATACATTCAATTTCCAGGTAACTTTTAAGCATGTCTCAAAAGTGTATCCAGCATCTCAAACTCACTGAAATATAATCTACAGTGGGTCAATGCAGTGCCACTGTTTAGTTCACCAGACTTCTGGGCAAGCTTTGTTTTTATTTATTGATGCATGTAAACATGAAACCTTTACATCTACAGCACTCTTTAGAAAATGAACCAAAACATAATTGGACAAATAATTTATTTTGTAATCTGAAGATCACTGATATGAAGGTGACAAGATTGTTTTTGTCCATTTAGAGCAGAGCACAAAGATTAAATCATGTAAGCGCTCCACTCATTCGGCAAAACTCCAACACACAAACTTAAGGTCACGCCTTTAAAAGTACTCCGAGCCTAGAGGACAGTGTAAATTAAATAAAAGCTCAGACAAGTCCACAGGACAAAAACAAAATCTAAAGCAAACCACAAACACTTCAATCACCTATACAGAACAGGAAGGGGACATACAGGACCCACTTACTGCTTTGTTTCTTAAAGAGACATTCAGAGAAAAGCTATATCAACGTTTTGTGTCCGTCGCTTTTCTTACATGGGGATAAAGTCACACTCTTCACTTCAACAAAAATATAGGACACAATCGCTTCCTTGTTTGCAAATAAAATTGGATTTAGGATGCATCATAGCATGCTCTGAGGAAATAAAGCCATTTGTGTTTTCCAAATGAAACTCATAAAACCCATTTACAAAATGACAAATAACTAAATCCTAAATTAACAACTTGCACAAGTACAATTTTACATCTCATATACATACCTTTAATGGCACACTAATGAATCAGTAGACCTTTTCCCCTAAAGCAACAATCCTTTTCTTTATGAGATTTAATTAACGCTGATGCATGTTTCAATGTCTAACAGCACCTATTTCCAATCTTCCCTTGATCTAACCTGCTTCTGGATTTGATCTCCTTTCGCAGTGTCTTGCAGTAGTCTACCCAATCAAAAAAGGCATAGAACAAATAAAATCCCTTTAATTCTTTCAAGGAGGGCACCATCACAGTGCAATATTCTAAAGGCAAATGAAACACGATGAAGCCACTGAGTGCTTAAAGGGTAGTAAAATGCACTACAGTCACAGTTTAGCTTCTCCAGAACTTCTCTAAAGCTATAAGGAGGAAAAACCATGTCCTAGGATAGTATACCTGAAGACAATGCAACACAGGCTGCAGAAAATGTGCTGTAGTGTTAGAATCCTGGATTTAGTGGTGACCGACCCCCTTTATATTGCATTCTACAAACATTCATTCCGATACCCAAATAGCTAATGACAACCGTTGATGCCATTTAAAAAAAAAAAAAAAGGAAAGACAAGCGCCAAACGTGATAAGTATTCTCATGTAGATGAAGGGAGTGTTATTGCCCATTCACTTCATCTACATGAATATCAAAGGAGGACAATCTTTACATAGTTGAGCACATAGTTGAGGCAGAAACACTTCAGGAGATTACAAACATGTGCAAGTGCAATTGCACCACTCATTTAACTCCACAAGGGGCCAAACTGTCAGTTAACTGATCAAGCACTCAGCACACATTCACTTGCAGATTATAAATGAAAAGCTAATAACGATCACATTTTATGTACATACTTACAAAGAAAAACAACTCAGGAACAAAAATAAGTTAAATTATTTCACAAAACACATGTTGGCAATCTGCTGATGCAAATTAAAGACCTACTGTAATAATCTTGGATACAGACCACAGGCAAGCCAATGGTACTGCCATGAGAGTGAACACTTCACTCTCTAACAGCCATATGCTCATGGTGGCACTCCTTTAAGAAACTACAGTAACACAGTCACATGGAAACAGCAGGGCTCTGGAAGGCTGTTTGCTTAGTTATGGAGCTACGCACCACATATTACATCCTTTTATAGCAGCTGGTGCAAACATCCAGTCTTCGTCCCTGCTCATCACTGATGGTACTGTCCACACAGATTATATGCAGGGCTTTGGTTTCCTTAAATACAGACACCCCTCCGCTTACACTGTCCCACTGGAAAGCAAATCCCATGAGAACTCGAAGACCAGATCAAAAGCAAGGGTGGGAAGGCATAGGAACAGAAGCTCAAATGTGCAGAGGGCCCTAACGGACGCTCTTGTCCTCTAACCTCCGTGTAACAGGTCTCTGATGCATGCTCACTTTGGGGAGAGATCCTGGAGGGGGGTAAAGGGTGAGTTGCTGGAAGAGGGTGAGACTCCCTCCATCTTAGCAGGAGAGCCTGAGGAGGAGCCAACACTGCTGAGGCTTCCATCCAGCAGATCTGAAGACAAACTGGGGGGGGGGGGGGGGGGGGAGAG
>JBBJLR010000034.1:2205593-2263729 GCA_037577145.1 Brachypetersius gabonensis
TTATCCAATTCGAAAACACGTTGAAAGTCCCGCCCCCTCCGCTACGTGGTCAAAATGGCGTCCGTTTAGTGCGCAAATGTGCATCGTTCTGCACTGCGTCTTCTGGCCGATTTCAGTGCACCATCCGGGTACTTTCAGTGCACCGAATTTATCTTGGTTTTCAGTGTGAACGCACTACGCACTAAAAGTGCGCGATTTCGGACACAGCGATAGACTTTACTGGGATCCTAGGGACTTATAAAGCCTTAAAATGGGTTTTGGATCCATCTCCTGACTTGTGCCTGTCCACAACTTTATCCCTGAGATCTTTTGACAGTGCTTTACCACCCATAGTTGAGTTGACTGGTTTCACTGGAATGCTCCAGAAATAGCTGTTTTTATGTTGAACTAACCAAAACGTTTACGGTTGATCACAGGTGGACGCCAACCAACTTGGTGTGCAACAGAGAAGGTTATTAGTGATTTTTGACTGTCTTTCCAAGTATTTTATTTTTTAACGATCCTTTTATCCATCTCAGCGATTCAGTTTTTTTTGTTTAATATTTTTTTCCAAATTGTTGCCATCATATTTCATTTGGATGTTATAAGTTGCATTGAGTAAATACAGCTGAAAAAAAAATAAGTACATTTTAAGGCATAATAGATAATGAATAATTATTCTTAGGGGGAAACATGAATAAGAAGCCAACTGTGTAAGGCAAGTATGCCCAGTCCTATCCTCAAATGGACAGTGTGGGTGCAGGTTTTCATTCCAATTATTTAAAAACACACCTGTTTCCACTTGTTTAATCAATTGGTCCCAGTCATCAAAGAATTAAAAAATCAGGTGTGCTCCTGCATGAAAACCCCATGGTCACTCTTGGCCTTTGTGGATACAACTGTACATCCCTGTTCTAAGGGTTTGTATTCTATATACAGGCCCTTAGAGATAACCCCAATGGGTTATAAATACAGTCACTGTAGGTGGGTGTTAGAATTACTCTTTTGAAATATTGATTTTTTTTTTAAGCTGTAGTGTATCCTTAAAACTATAACAACCACACTAACAATTTAACAACTTGTGTATTTCAAACTTAAAAAAAAAAAAAAATTGTACAAAGGCAGAAGATCCGAGCAGCTGTAGACTCACCATGCATTTGTAGTGTGCGGCAACCTTTTTTCCATTGTCAGAATGAAGAACACCTCGAGTCTCATTCTCCTCATCACCAGCGTGGCAGAAACCACAGCGAAGGCCTGAGTCACTGGGACTTCCCCTCAGTGGGGACCGGTCCCGCTACAGCAAACAGATTACAATGTTAAAATTGGTGTGCTAAAACTAATATCACACTACACTAGATCATTCACCACTGTAATCTACTTCCTGTGCTGAAAGAGCAACCATGAACACGTGAGCAGTGTTTATTTTTCAGGTCCTTTTGCTCTTCACAGTAAGTAAATGGAGATCAAGGAGCGTCTTACGTTCGAGGAACTCTCCATTTCGTCCACGCCTTGCGAAGAGGTCGAGCGTGTGTCATCTGACTGGCCGCGGGTTACACTTCTGATTCGACTCTTCTCGAACCTCCCTCTCCCTCTGCTTCGTGGGGGCGATGAATCTGAATCGTTGGCTGCGACTCCTTGTTCGTCTAAGAGAATGTATGCAATCAGTACATTGAGCAGAGATAAAGTTGATTCATTATTAAATACATGTATATATATGTTTTACTGTTCTCTCCGAGTAAAAGCTGTAGGCAGTCATTACCATCGCTGGCATCTTGGGAGGCATCCCGATGTTTGCGACAGTAAACACTGCATTTCAGAACCACAGATATAGATACGTTATAAAGGTGCTACACATTTTTAAATCATAATTGTTTGGGAATTCCAAATTCAACAGGCCGTAGCACGTACAGGTATATGCCCTGGGAGGGATTCTCCTTGGTCTGGGCTTTGTCCCAGAGGGCACAGTAGTAGTGGTACGTCCGCCGGCATGTCTTAACATCACAGCCTATGGTAGCCCCCGGCCGATGGCAAGATGAGCACATCTATACGCCAGCAAAGACATGGAAAGAAAGTGTAATATAAATTTTACAAAGAGACATGACAGCAGTTCCGAAGTGTGTAGCCTTACCAGACCTACAAAAGGTGTGCAGAAACAGTGGCTTGGCACATACCAATTTGTTTCCTCGTTTGATCTCTTTCTTCACATCCTCAACAGAAAATCCCCCGATGTTTTCACTGTCTGAGTGAGACGTCACCAGAGCAGAAGAAAAAAGCTGCAAAAATGAGAGTTAATCTTTTTAACAAGACGAAAATGGAAAAATCTGTAAGTAAACAACAGTGCTATTTTGTGGCCATGAAGATGTGCTAGCGCGGGATGGGCAATTTGGCAAAAGCATAATTTAGAAATTCTCATGTCGCAATGTTTAATTTTTAGAGAACCTGTCACGCCACATAAAATCATAAATAAGTTATGTTTTACACACAATTACCCAGGCCTAATTTTGCTCTTTACAATGAAAAATGCAGTTGGTCTGTGTTCTTTCAGCACCAATAATAAAGATGATATGCTCAGAAAAGATACTGGGACACACTGGGGTGTACTTTACTATCATAATGTCATATTGCCCAGCCCTAATTTAAGGTCATTACAGTTCATTAACCCTAACTAAATCAGGATTTACAAACTATAACTGTAAACTGTTTTGTTAACACTTCTCCTGAAGGAGGGCTTTTTTCTGTCCTATTGAACACATCTGACTGCATCCAGGCCAGCAGATGGTTCACTCACCATGCATTTGTGGTGGGCTGCCACCCTCTGGTTGTCTGATACTAGTAGCTGGCCGCACTCCTTGTCTCGGTTTGTTCTACAGAAGGCACATTTTCGCAGACGCGCTGAAGCTCCTTTCCTTTGCCCGGACATGGCCACACTCTACTCGACTCCTCTGGCGAGAAAGACAGACGGTGCCCTTGAACTGCTCTGTGCAGAAATAAAGAAAGTAGTCACTATCCTGTTTACAGAGGTGATCCTAACTCGGTGTATGTGTGAGGCCAGCCAGAACCATGCAGTCATTTTTATGGAGACCAGTGGCAAAGTATGTGTTCTAATATTTGGTGTATCGAAGAATAATACTTTAAGTATTATTGTACACGTTACAGTGAGAATAATGGCATCATACAGTTCTTTAAAAAAAATTAATTATGGCAGCAAATGTTGAATGAAATCTTTAGTGCAAGATCCTGTGTGATATACACTTCACATGAAGCCCTTTAAAATCTCTTAGTTGCATCTGGGTTCCAAAAGCTTTTTATACGATTTAAGAAAAAAGCTATTTTAAAGGAAGTGAAGGTTAATCCAACAGCAACTATATGGGGCATGTGTCTGAACAGTTTACATTTCAAGTAGTGACGCTGGAAATAAAAACTGAACATTTTTTAAAAGGTAAAATACACTGATGCTACTGCCAAGACTATTTAGGCCTGCTGGTGTTGTCTGTTCTCAAACAGGCCTCTGGACGACTTAAAGGAGAGTTTGTGATTGACACATTACTTAATCTTCCATTTCTGAACCTATTCTTAAATTAAGAGTAAAAAGATAATAGATGAGCCTGGATGACTTTAGAGAAGATTGGGTAAGGCTGAGGTTAAGCAATAGGCCCCCGCAGATGTTTGCGCTCTGTTTATAATATATACAGACATTTAAACTGTTAAACCAACCCAATATTTTAATACGTGGACCTTTTTTGTTCAGAAAATAAGATCATTGTTCAGCGTTGAGTGTTTTTTTTTAACCCAGCTGTAAAAACGCGCCAAGCAGAGCCTCCGCCGTTACACCGTGTGTGAAAGGCTTAAAACCAACGATTTGACTTTTCTAACAAACAGAAAATGCGGAAAACATGTTTTAAAACAGCAATAACAGCATCAGGAAAGAGTGGCGTAGCTAGCTTAGTTTGAAACTCAATGCCCAAAGCCACAGCTAGGCTAGCTAGCAGCGTGTGAACATGAATCGATAAGTGAGGATAAATCGGGGTTTGTGTTTCTCCTCCTTCTCTACAGTGGTTGGGGATCTATTTGTTGTTCAGATTAATGACATAAGATTGTTCTCGTAACTGGTTGTCTTCATAAGTGGTGCTAACAGGCCTGGAGAGCCCCGATCGCTCCGACACGCTCCGAATCGGCAGCAGAAACACGAAGAGCCGAGAAACAACGTGGGAGCAGATCTCCCGAAGTAAACAGGCAAAACACGAGCTGAAAGTCTGAATGAACCGAAAGCAGGGAGCATGTTCTCCCTCCTGTCCTGTCCTACAGCTAAAGGGCTGCGATTATGGGCCTAAAACCTGGAAACCCGTCTACGATCAAACATTTAAATCACTTTCACTTCCTTGTGTTTTTGTAGCCTATTTACTCAAAAGCCAATTTCTTTAATATGAAAATAAAATGTGAATTGTGGAAGGGCTCGGATCTCTCCTCCTGAGCTCTCCTTTAAGGCCCGTGTTGAAAACATGAGCTCTAAAATGTTCAACACGTTCATGTAAACTTTGTCCCAGTTACAATCTCCGGATTTTTAATTAATATCACCGTTTTCACATGGTTCAGCGGGCGATTCTTCCTCCGAGTGTGGAGACCGCCATACCCATTACATCAGTCACACACACAGGGGCTGGCAACACTACCGCACACAGCAAGCTCACACTTAGAGAAAATATTCCTATCTCTAAGGGTGGTTTTAGGAGTCCTTACCGCGGTTCTTTGTGTTTGTACCACGCTGCTCTGTTAGTCTGGAGGGAGTAGAGGACTGCTGGCGTGTGCCCTTCCTTCTACTGAGCTCTGCTCAGCTGCAAATCGTTTCTGGCCATTGCGGAGCATTCAAGTTACGTTGCAGGCTCGGCTCTTACTGCAAAAAGCACGTTTGTTCGCCACTCATGTGCTCGCCACGCCTCTCAGAGGCAGCCGGGTGCATTCCATTTCACTCCGCGAGCTCCCTTCATCCGTCGAGTCCACTAGAGTCCACCCCGATAGACACAAACTGTAGACTGAGTATATTTCTGCCTCTGATTTCTTCTAGAGGCTCTTTAAAAGTCTCAAACTGCCGACTGAGTATATTCCTGCCTCTGATTTCTCCATGCAACTCTTTGTTAGACTTAAACTGCAGAGTGAGTCTATTCCTAGTCATGAACAGCAGAATCACTCTTTAGCATCAAAAACCTCTCTTCAGAGAGCATCTCCTCTCCTAATGCACCTTTCTCTCCTTGCACTGCTCTTACATAAACATTTAGCTCTTAGAACTCTTCTCTGGTTTTCACTGGTTTTAAATCTTCTCTCTTCTCTGTGCTAAAACTTGAATGTGTCCTAATATTGTTAGTCTATTTGGATAAAAGCAGCTGCCAGATTATTGCTATGTAATGTAATGTAACATAGTGGAACAAAATGCAGATCAGATTAAGTCCATTCCTGCCTCTTCTTTATACTAAAGACTCAAACTGAGTCCATTCCCGTCTCTGCTGTCTGCTAGATGATCTTTGATTGACACAAAATGCCGATCAGATATCTCTCTGATACTGTGGCTTGGGGTGCTAGTAGCCTAGTGGGTAAAACACTTGCCTGTGAACCCAATGATCACAAAGTAGCAGGTTCGAGGTTTCCAATTTCTACCAGTGTGTCCTTCAGTTGCTCCAGGGGGACAGTCTCTGTCTCTAATGATTGTAAGTCGCTCTGGATGAGAGCGTCATCTAAATGCCCCTTTATGGATTGTGTTAAATAAATGCTTGTATCAGAATCAGAAAACTTAAGATACTTTTTTTTAGTTTTTTAAAAAAAGAGCATTGTCTGGACTAATTAAATATGCACACCATTGCAATGGTAGTGCCACAGGGATTATAAATTCTTCTTAATTTAATTGATCTATTCTTTGATTTTTTATTTCTGGATAACTTGGTTTTAATTAAAGCATATTAATTAGTTTATATGATTTGGAATGTAATTTATTCACTTTGCAGCACTTTGAGATTTGTGTCAAATGAAAAGTGTGTATCAAATGAAATGTATTATTATTATTATTATTATTATTATTATTATTATAACAGGGCTACAATAAGGGTGCTTTAAAAACCATGAGATTATACAGGGGGTCCTCTCACTCTTACTCCTGTTCTGCTTACATCAGATTACATCACTGTCGAAGAAACCCCCTGTATACTAAAACTCACTAATTAGTACTCACTAATATCTGTATGACTGTATTTTTGCTTGCATATAATTATAGTAATTTTCTGAACGTATTAAAAGCTGGTTCTAATAATGCTGTTGCTGTATTCATCTATATCGAGAGACAATATTGCACACACATACCATGACATTGAGTAGAAATCTACCATCAGGTCTCAAAAACTGAAACCTGTCATGTATGCAGTTCTGGGTCCAAAGGTTATTAAGCCCTTGTCTCAACCATCTGTCACATGAAAATGGAGAACCTTCTTTATTTCATGCAGTACCAATTTCCCCAAATTTCAATACATTACATTCATTTTCATCTAGAGCAACATACAATGCAAGGAAGCACCTAAGTTTCAGGAAAGTGTGAGAACCAGCAGAGTCTACTAAGTGTTAAAATCTTTACAGAATAAGCATCTTGCAAGCAAGTGTTTGCCCATTCATGTTTGATCATTTTACTTGCAGAACAAAAACACACAAGCACAAGTTTTAAAGAAAAGGCTGCTACAGGAACAGCTGTGGCAAGTATGATGTAGCTAGCAGGTACAGGGAAAATGGCTTGCAGGTTTAGTGAAAGGAAATGAACTGGGTTTCATAACTGGTTGAGTGAGTAAGACAGTTTCTTTTAGGAAACTCTACCTTTACTATTATGAGTTACTGTGTTAGCAAAACAGTGTGGTTTAATAGTTTGGCCAAGGTACACCAGAGAGGTCGTTTTTTGTAGGTTTGATCACAAAGCAGCAAAGAATTCTGTAATATTTGTGTAAATAAATGTAACACTTTAGGTAATTAACAAATAAAAACTGAAAATCGAGTTTAGCTCATTAAGGCTTGTGATTAGAGGGTCTTATGATGAGATAAGAGTATTATTACACTTTGATAGTGGGATTATAACAAATGCTATTATGTAATAAAACCTGTTTTATCTTTATTTTTATTTGAATTCTTTGTTTTATTTGAACAGCAGTAATCAGACGCTGTCATGGCGCTGATTGTCACGTCAAGTTTGAACCAATTAAAAAAATATTTAATAGACAGTAAAAAAATACAGTTCTTCCCGAACATATACTTACTTTACTCCCCTGCCTGCAATAAAACCATACTTTCTCCTTCTCTCCGAGGCCTTATATGGTCATGCATCCTCGCCCTGTAAACGTGACATGTTTTTTTCTGGTTATCTGAATGAGGCCACCCTCCACATGTGATTAGAGAGGCAGAGAAAACAAAATCGAGGGTCCATGACACAAAACACAAAAAATTACACTAAAGTGTAAAATTGTGACATTTCATATGATCTTTTGTGTTATGTTTCGGAGCCCTACTGATACAATTTTGTACATGAAAGTTTGAGACCTTAGATCTGAGCAAATATCTCTCTTTTTAACTTTCCCATGAGTTAACATTGTTAACCGTGATCTGAAAATTGTGGTAAGACTTAAAAGAGATGCTCAGAGTCCAGTTCCAACAGAATAACTATTCAAAGAAATCTGAATTAACTTCTTTAAATCATTTGACATATTTAGTTTTTTTTTTATGCCCACATTATAAAGCACATCCAGAGCGACGTGGGTTTGAGAGTAAGAGATCAAAGGTCTTAATGCAATTCACATGACACATTCCTAAACAAAGTAAATCAATTGGTTTCTGAATTTAAATTGTGCTCATTTAATCGTGTTAAATGTAGTGAAAAACAACATGGCCACTTTTTATAGAACTGGTAGGAGGAAAGAGGAAATGATTAAGAGGAATGAGATGTACCCCAAAGAAACTAACTGAGCTGAAACATCCCCAGTGGACAATTTGCCCACTCCCTCTCCCAGTACTTCCCCAGTGTACTTTACAGTGTTCCTGATTTTCAAGGATCCTCATACAAAATCTTTACAAATCTTTACAAATGACTAATAAGCAATACCCATATGTATGCATGGGTCTGTTTACGTGCAACAATGGTTCACCAACTAAATCAATTGTGTAATTTGTAACAAAATAAAACTAAAATCAGTATATTCATATTTTGAAATATTTCAAAATATATATTTTTCTCTGAGTACAGACAATCAAAAGCTGGTGGGTTGCAACTTGAGTAGCCACTGTTGTGACAAGTACCTATTACACTTAGTTAACTAGTTAACTGACATATGTATGTAAAAACATGATTATTTTAGGCGGCCTGACACCTTATTTTTTGTTGGAATTAGTGGATATTTTTTCTCACATGCCTTTCCAACACAAATCCAAAAAATTATAGCAGGCGCATGAGTTTTGTCCAGGCCACTAAACCTAAAAATGTGATCAGAATAGCAGATCAACAAGAAAGTTTAGGAAAGGACCCAAGGAAGTTTAGGAAAACCATAGCATTAGGTTATTAACAAAAAGTATGAGAGTCTTAATGACCCTGGAGTGGGTGTGGGGTGTTACAGGGGACTAGGCTTACGTTTTAAATAAACTGGTATACCCATCTAAAATATTTCATTTATTAATCTTGTCTTTTGTGACCAGATTAATGTTGTTGTGTTTGTTACCAGTATCATGTAAATGTTTATATTTTAGACTAATGGTGGCGCTGTACTCACTTGCTGTTATTTTTTTTTTCAGTCTTTCACACGTGTTTGAATGGAAATCGAGCTGTAATCGTTGGCCAGTACTCCCCGCCCCTCCACGTTCTGAACGCTTCTATTGGTCAGTTGTGATGTCAGTGACGGGAGGAGGGCGTAGTCCTAAACACTCCCCAACTTCCCTCATATAGTTTTAGTTGTTCGTCAGAGAAGGTCTGTAGAAAGAAAAGGAGGTAAAACGGGTAGAAGGAAGACCTGGAGCTATTTTTTTTAGAACACGAAGAACTTTTTGAGCTTGCATAGCATGTACACCTTAGTCTAAAGTGGCCTTTTGTTGTTTTTGTCCGAAGTCGACGGTGAATGTGGTAAGTTACTTATTCAGCCACTCTACTACACTGGCTCGAGTTAGCGGCCACAGCTCGACGTGCTGCCTGCCATTTTCTCTCATTAATGTCTTCACATTTAGTCCAGACTCAGCTAGGTGGCTACGAGTTGTGCCACTGCTGCTAACGTTAATGTTTCACGACACTAGCAAAACCCGAGTCAGCGGCTCTTCTGGGCTCACAGTACAGCTACATCAAATTAAACCGCTCCTCCAGCACTTCAGCTCCACTATCTGACCAGACCGAGCCTACTCTGACTGTCTGTCAGGGGAAAAGTTCAGCTCGGTGCTGTGGTGGCGCTCACTGCCGGTCAGGAGCACCGCAGAGTCTGCAGAAAGAGACAACCCAGTCTCTGTTTGGAAAGTGAATTAGCTATGTTAGATAGCCTGTTACTTATTACACTTCCAAATCTCCAATCCATCCACCTTCTCACCCCAGTTTAGCTCCCTGATGTGTAGTCTTTTATTTATAGGCTGCCACTTTGGCCACCTAGCGACTCGTCCCTCTGAGCAGAGACAGGAAATTGTCCTGCCTTAACCTAGCGGGTAAGCTAACACAGACTCGCTAACGCTGTGAATCCGACTCGATCTCTGGCTTTTAAGTTGTATTAAGCGGCTTATGGGCCACTTCAAAATGCAGCCGGGTGCCATCTAAAATCTATAGTTTCCTTAGAAGGGCAGATCGATGTTTCCTGGCTTTGTCGGTCACTTTGACTCTGGGTGGTGGCAATCGATATCTTCACAGTCAGTCCTGAGTCTGCCTCCCCAGCAGCTCGGCCATGGGAGCTCCCTGACACCACTGGATAACTATCTTATCAGTCCCAGAACAAGTTCATCGTTTCGCATGCTTTCCTGGTATGTCGAGTTTTTTCAACATTGCTGATAGCATTCTTGTCGTTCAGAAAGGCATGGGTTACTCTTATTATCTTGGCAACGTGTAAGATTTACAGATTGTTAATATTTATATCGTAATAATATTAACAAGTTTGTCCACTGTGAAGTTTCATGTGTCTTTTTGGGGTTCTTTATGTTAATTGTAAAATAGCAGTAAATCAGAAATATAGATGTGATATCTATTTTTGGGGGGGTTATATTATTATGTAATGCCCTACATGTACCTTTCGGATGTGACTGATTTTTTAAAAAAGTATGGTTTCAGCCAAAATCTTGTCTTAAGTCTATCATAAAATAATGCATCAGGCAGTATCTTCCATTTAATGTCATTTTTATTTTGTGAAGGAGCTTTTAGAGGCATTAGATTCTTAAGTCTGGTTCTTATCGCCACTTCTATAAGCACTTCTGCTCTGGTACGGTTCTGTACAATGTTGCATTTATATAAACCCACTTTGTACTTAAAGTTTGAACATAGGTGGAACAATACTGCTAACCCTGCAAATTCAAAGGAAAGTCTTAAGCAAGTTTACAGTTTCATAATCAACTGTACATTTTCCTACAAAGGTTAGAACAACATAATTAAACCAGATATATTTAATTCATTTTCATGAGAATTTACTTTATAGGACGTTATGGGTGTCCATAGCAGATTAAACATTACCCATAATTTCAGAACCCACTGAAAAGAAAGCCCTGTAATGAACTTAGACTTAACATTGTAGCAAAAGTCTCATTTCCCCCCACTTTTAAGATGATTCATAACTTTTTCATGACAAATAAACAGTGTGTAAAATTGCACAGTGATATTATTGCTGTGTATAGCAAGTGTAGGCTGAGGCAATTTCTTGCTTTTTGACTTTTGCATTCTTTCTAATTTCTTTCAGAAAAGAAATGCAACATTCAATTTACCTTTAGCCCCTCAGACAATATATCAGGATATTCAGGTTATAATGAGTCATGGGAATTTATATACTATTTAGTACTATACTGCTTAGCCTGGAGGGGCATTCAGAGCAGTTCCATTGTAGCACTTAAGGTAAAACTTGACAGAATGAACAGCCTGTAATAAAGTCAGAGCTTCTATATGCCTCCTAAAAGACAGGAATCACATTACTCACTGGTAGCTTGTAAGTTAATAAACCAATAAAACCAATACAGAAAAAAATGACGTTATATTGCTGCCAAAGATATATGTTAGCTGTGAGTGTGCCAAAGATACAAAAATGTAAAAAAGTTTAAATAACAAATAGCAGAAGCACTTGTTAGCACTGACAGGTGGATATGATGTCATAGGAAGAAACTGGTTGTGGAGGTTATGGTTTGCAGTAGTAGCAAAAAACCCCTTTTGATTCCCAAGAATGCTAAGCACCTACTGAGGTACCCTGAGCAAGGTACCGCCCCCACACACTGCTCCCAGGCGCTGTATTCCTGGCTGCCTGCTGCTTCACTTGGTGAATGGGTTAAATGCAGAGGAAGAATTTCATGCTCTTCACACTGTGTGCTGTGGTGTGTTCACATATGGCAGAATAGTCACTTTCACTTTTTATTATGGCCTTAGGTCACTGATTATCTTGCATTCCATATTTGGGTTTAACTTGTTATTGTCCTTCTCTTTAAAAGGTGAAAGGTTTTACTCTTCATCCAAAACCAACATCACCATCTTAAACACCATGCCATTTCCCTTTGGGAAGTCTCAGAAGAACCCAGCAGAGATTGTGAGGAATCTCAAGGAGAATGTGGCATGCTTGGAAAAGCTGGAAGCATCTGACAATAAGAAATGTGAAAAGGTTACCAACATCATTTTTTCCAAATAAAGCAGATGCATAAGATGCATCAGTTCTGCATGCTGTAATCGGTGTATGTTTTTCCTGTTTAAATGTCATGTTGGTGCATGTTGAGTCTGTACTGTTGACTGGAAAAACTGATTAATTTCTCTGATAGGTTGCAGAGGAGGTTTCGAAGAACTTGGCTTCCTTGAAAGAGGTTCTCTGTGGCACTGGAGACAAGGAGCCGCAAACAGAGGCAGTGGCTCAGTTGGCACAGGAGCTTTACAATACCAACCTCTTCATCTCCCTCATAGCCAACTTGCAGAGGATTGACTTTGAGGTGATTCGTTCAGGGTTCATCTGATTTTTGGGTTAGGTGTCTGGGTGTTTTTTCATACATTTATCTGTCCATGGGGATGCAAAACATTTATCACAAGTATCTTAATGTCAGTCTGTTACTACAAATGTGTTTAATAGTTATCTACAGATATTAGAGTGATTCTGATATTAAGGGGCATCTGTATCACTTGCAAAATGGTTTCAAGAGCATTTTTTTCTTTGCTTCTGGTGTCTAGTGTTAGAATTGGTGTTTTTTGGTCTTTTATGGATCTGTTTAGGAATTTGATTGTTTATTCATGGGTGAGACTGCATTTCATGAAATCAGATTACATGGCAAGATATTTTAAAATACTTTATGATGACTAAACATGGTCTCCATTTAAACCCACTGCATGTGGGTTTCATCCATCATCCATCACACCATTGCTTGTGACTGAACTTTATTCCTTTTTGTTAAATTTTGTTGTACTCAAACTGAGTTTGTCGTTTTGCTTGTCAAAGGGAAAGAAAGACGTGGTTCATCTGTTCAGCAACATAGTCCGTCGTCAGATTGGCACACGCACCCCCACCGTAGAGTACATTTCCTCCCACTCACAGATCCTCTTCATGCTGCTGAAAGGGTGAGTTTTCCAGGCTTCAGGGTACAGCAATAGATCAACACTTTCCAAAAAGCATTGATTAGTCTGTCAATTTCAGTTGACATTACTCACGCAATGATTGTTCAGCTATTGTAGAGCTACAAAGACCCAAATTGTTGGGTCAGAACTAGGCACCTTTTTAGTGCAAATAGGCACGAAGAAATTCACCTATAATGACCGATTACATAGCAAATTATGATTATGACTTATTTGTCATGATCAGGTCCAGGCTCTCAAAGTTAAATACACATTTGAATACAGTTTGAATACAGGTATGATTGGCAGTTCACCAAGTGGCTTGGTACTCATGTTCATCGCATTGTTAGCCTGCTTTATTTATTGTTGTGAGCGATATCAGTGGACGAGAAACCAAGTAAATTGATTTAACAAAACAGTGCTGAGTTGCGCTTCAACAGTACGATGGCCTCCAGTTGTGACCCTGTGTTCTCTGTTAATTGTAGCTATGAGACTCCAGAAGTGGCTCTGAATTGTGGCATGATGCTGAGGGAGTGCCTCCGTCATGAGCCACTGGCCCGCACTGTCCTCTTCTCTGAAGACTTCTACTGTTTCTTTCGCTATGTGGAACTCTCCACCTTTGACATAGCCTCTGATGCCTTTGCTTCATTTAAGGTCAGTACATTTATTTGAGTTCTAATGTACATCTTCCAGGCGTAATTACTAGTTTATGATAGTTATCCTACATAGAAATATACATTTAGGCTATGATTTGATTCACAATTCTGGGTTCATGATTCAGCCTTCCCATGATATTTTCAACATGATAACTAAAGGGACTTTAAGCAACATTTAGCTGCAGGGATGGTTATATCAGCCAGAAAAATAGAGCGCAAATTTGACTTGCTTCATACTGCTGTAGTTTCACTAGTTTCACTGCTACAGTGGGAACTTAAGTTTAAGTGAGTTAATTTAATCTTTTTGTGCTGCGTTTTAAGTGAATTTTGCTTAATTGAATTTAGGTGAATTCACCAGTTGATCAAAGACTCATAGTGTTGTACAATTGTTGCTTTTTGGCCTAGGTTTCTGCAGACACTGTGTTATTGTATTTATTGTATTATGTAACTCTTTATACAGCCATAAGTGAAGTCCCTTATATCCGTGTTGTTTTTTAAAGGTAGAAAAAGTGCATGGATGAATGTAAACATACTGGAGTGGTTTGTTAATTGCTGTTGAATTAGTGCAAAGGCTGTATGTGGCATAATTAACCTGCAGGGGCTTGGTTACACAAAATGTTTCTGAAGTTGTTAATTATTGATAATAAAGCAACAAAAATGTCAAGTGCTACACTCATAAGACCCCAGTTGTACCAGCATGCTAATATTTTGATAGGTACAAAACATATATATACCAACTAGCAAACATGGCACTTCTAAACGAAAAAAAAGCTGCACACATCCTTTCTCCATCGGTCACCGAGGGCTGATGGGTCAGCACAGAGGAAATGCTCATGGTGTAGGGGAGTGGTTCCCAAACTGGTCCTGGAGTAAAATGTGCAGTGGAGGGGGTACTTGAGGGCCATTTCTGGAACCATTGATCTGCTTCAGTTGACAAACCCCCTACCCACCCCCACAAAAAAAATAAATAAATAAATAAACGATGCCCAAAATGCTACGCAGAAAAAAAGCTTTGCGGCGCACATTAAAGCTGAGGTGCCCAACATGTAAAACTTCCACTGAAAACAATTTAAAAAGGTGTTCTGCCCGCAAAACACACATCCACTATGATGAACCACCGCTAATGGAATATATATTCTACGTGATGCGTCATCACAGGTTTGCATCATGATGCCACAATGTTGACTGTGGTCCTGAATTACCCGCTGAATTGCACAGTGCATACATCTAAAAATATTTTTTTTGTATTTGATTTAGGATCTCCTAACAAGACACAAAATCATGTGTGCAGATTTCTTGGAGACAAATTACGACAGAGTAAGTGGAACAGTTATTTTTGTACCCGAAGAAAAATTCCAAGTACGAATTTTTTGCTTAATTATTATTCTGAATTGATAAAGCATGTGCATCATTTTTAATGATCAAGAGAGAAGTACTGATGTGTTTGCAGAAACAGAAGTATTCTCGATCATTTTTCAGGTGTTCACGGAGTATGAAAAGCTTCTGCATTCAGATAATTATGTCACCAAACGACAGTCCCTTAAGGTGAGTTTTTTTGCTTTTTTATATTTTATGTAAGTTTTTATGCAAGTTGTCACATGCGCTCTCAGGGCACATGTTTACGTTATTGGAAGGACACATGGCAAAGAGCTATGCTGAAGTTTCATCTCATGTTTCTGTGTCTTTGGAACTGACATATCCACATACTTTGAAGCATTGGACTGACTGCTACCCTGTCAATGTCTAGCATTCCAGCAAGATTGTGTTTTGATCATAGACGTGGACCCACGTGTGGTTGGAATGCTATTGGATGGTTGTATGACTTGGGCACACTAGCCTTGTGACTGCATATTTCTTTAGACTGTGGACACAGTCCGGATATGCCAGTTTAAATACCAAACGAGAAATGATAATTGTTACTGTCCAATATCATGGTAATTTAAATAAGTGCTGAGTTCTTTTTCCTTTTTTCTTTCTCAAATGCTGTATTATTTCAATGCTACCTTACAATAAACTTTTAAGTTTTAAGCAATGATTCTAATACATAATTAGTTTAAAGATTACAGTGTAGCAGTATAAAATATACAGCTGCAAACAATTACATAGCTATATGAACAGAACAGGTAATTAACATCATTCATATACATACTTACTTTAAACACCACTTTGAAAGATCCAAACATAGATTTTCAGTCAGAAAAGGAATGCTGGGGAACATGCAAATTAAACAAAAATTCTGGTGCATAGGATCTACTCTAGTAGAGCATAAAATGGTTGAGCCAGTCCCAAAGAAAAGTGCCAGTTTATTGATTTTTGCCAGATGATTAATTTAATGGACCCTCACCTCCACTACAGACCCAGTTTACTACCAGTAAGCTGGATGATGTATTCTCATATGTGCTTGCAAATCAGAAGTATTACTAATCTTGCTACTTATTTACTTCACTGTTAACAATTTGTGATTCTTCAGAATCACAAATTGCCAGTTTGGCAATCTAAAGTTGGGTAGTTAAGTGTTTTACTGTCTGGGGGAAAGAGCAATGCTCCGTAATGCTCACATGTGGCACTTTGTGAGTAAATTTGGATAGTATTGTTTATAATGACAACGTAGATGATAATGAATTACAATTCTTGTCCAAGCTTAATGAGAAATACAGCATCCAAAATGTATCCAGCTACAGTGGTTTTGCAGAAAAATCAACAAAAAATTACTAAAACATAGAAAATAGATGATGATGCAAGGGCTAATGTGACAGCCAGGAATGTTATGTTGACCATGTAAAATATTTATTTTAAGTCCCTTCTCTTGTAACATCCTTTATAAACTTGCATGCAGCTTTTAGGAGAACTCCTGCTGGATCGCCACAACTTCACGGTCATGACCAAATACATCAGCCGAGCTGAGAACCTGAAACTAATGATGAACATGCTGAGAGACAACAGCCGCAACATCCAGTTTGAAGCCTTTCATGTGTTTAAGGTATGTGTCTGAGCGTGCATGTGCACATCAACACAGGATTAGTCATGTCATTTTGTTCAGCAGACTCGTAGAGCTCGTTTCTTTAGTCTTTTATTTTCCCATTTGTGTCCGTGACTTTCCACACTTAACAGATGATTGCTCCCCTGTCCCAGGTTTGAGCAGAGTCAGTTTACTGTAATCACTGGGGTGCTAGATTGAGTGGCCTTGACTGAACATCAAAAAACCCCAAAAACTGAAATAAACTGTTTCTTGTGTGCCCTTAGGTGTTTGTGGCGAACCCAAATAAGACTCAGCCTGTTTTAGACATCCTCCTAAAGAACCAGTCCAAGCTAGTGGACTTCCTGAGCCACTTCCAGACTGACCGCTCTGAGGATGAGCAGTTCTGCGACGAAAAGAACTATCTCATCAAGCAGATACGTGACCTCAAGAGGCCCACACCACCTGAGGAGGCGTAAAGGGAACAGGACAGGACGAAAGAGTCGGGGCGGTGACGAGTGCTTTTCGTGGGCGAGGGAGGGAACTAGAGGGAATAAGAAAGAAAGAAAAAGACAGACCTCACTGAGATCCTGTCTTTGCATCGAGCCTCTGAAATGGGTTAATATGTGTTCTCCGCATGTGCAAACCCACCATTGTGAGGGAGATTTTGCAGTGGGAAAGCGAAGTAGGGCCTGGGCACTCAGTTTATACTCCAAAGTCTTTTTGAAACTGTTAGAAATGCAAATGGGTTCTATCTAGCCTTCTGATACTTTGAGACCATTGTCTGTGCAACTCCTGAACACCTGTGACCATTTGATTTAACCTCAAGTAGATTTTTTGATTGCATAAAACATCAGTTGGAAAATACCCCAGGCATGTCTAGGAATTTTCAAAGATGTTTTTCCCCTTTTAATTTGAAATGTTGGGACATTCAAAACATTTCCGGTCCGTATCGGCGTCATCTGCAGGGTTTTTGGCAGGGCCTTAATATCTCCCCCTACTCTTGAAAATTAGGTAGAAAGCTAATGTTGACAAAGCACTGAAAAAGGAAAGAAAATTCTTCTTAAGCCAGCACTGCAGTTAATAGTGCATAAATGTTAATTATCTCCGTAACAGTCCATCTATCAAATCTTTTGAAAAAAGTCAAAGGAGAATCTCTAGGTATATTTCTGTATAATCTAGATCTACCAGGCTCTATTTGAGAGTCCAGTCTCATTTCTGATCTTTCCAATCTAACTGGTTGCATTGTTTAAAAAAATCTTGACAGGTTGTTCTTGATGCTATCACATAATATATTTATAATATTCTAATTTTGCTTTGTTGGGACAATATTTGAACTAATAGGGGAGGCTCTTAAAAACCTACATTTTTTTCCACTTGGTTAGGTGTGCAGTTAGTTGTGGGTTTGTATACTTCACCTATTTAGAAAAACCTGGTACGTATTTAACATTAACCCACCCACACACTGTTATGTAGTAAGAATGATGAGTGCAGGTCTAAGTGTGAGTGTTGATGCTCCCCAGATGCTGCATTTTGAATTACGAACCAACACACATGAACTAATAGGAAAAGGCGTTTAACAGCGTGTTCATGTTAACAAATGCGCTGTCAAACATGAATGAGCCAAAACTGTAGTAATACTCATTACATCTGAAGATTGTACTTTGCGTCTGTAAGTCTGATTTGCGCTTTTCAGTAACTCTTGGTTATTGGAAGGTCTTTTCGAATGAAAATGCAGAGCAGGATTCTACTGAAAAAACCTTCAACGAATTAGACCGTTTACCTTTCGCTGAACTTATTTTATGTACTGTGTTTGCACAAATTTATCTATTATATACCTCATAGGTTCTTAGTTGCTTAAGTGCTTTTTTTTTTTTTGTTTTGCGTTTTATAACTGTGGATATAGGACCGTAGTCTGAGTTCTGCAAGCACGTGTAACACCTTAAGAGTAGCCCGCGTCAGTTGCTGAATGGGATCTGCAAGGGAATGTATGAACTGTTCTGATTGCTCTTTGGTATGCTGAATGCTATGAGGGTGGTAATACTTCTCTCTGTCTTTGTGTGAATGTGCCACAGAATTACTCCTTCAGGTTTAAGTGAGAGATTGTCTGAGTCACATATATGTAGTGTAGTGTGATGATATGAACTGTAGGTAGGATGCAGCGTTTGAGTACGAGGGGAGACGCATGTTAAAACAGGGCTGTTCTTTTTCTTTTTTTCTGAAAATGTGATAACTTCATGCAGAAGTGATTGTAAAGTTTTGAAAGTTGCAAGTCTGAGTACAATATGCATAAAATGCCTTCGTTTAAAAAAAAAAAAAAAAAAAAGTTCAAAGTGTGAATGTGAACATCTTACATACCTTAAAATTGTAATTTCGTCTGGCCTGAGTCAGGACAGACTTACTTCAATGTCCCAAAGGCCTGGAACATATTCATATGTAGCCTTTAAACAAAAAATTGATCGCAGACAAAGTGGTGCGGAGGTGGAATGTTTTTTAATGGGATGGAAATGCCAGCATTCAGGACTTTAGTTTTATTTAATTGTATTAAGTTGCTGTGGACAGAAGTGGTTAAAAAACACACAACACATCTTTACTAAATTATTGGGTGTGGGCTTCACTTCAGGGTTAGGCTAAAAATGTATGCTATGCTTCACTTTGCTACTTTTTTCTTCATTTTCCTGTATGTTTTCTGTTACATTTTTCCACAATGGGAGAGGATTATACATGTACATAGAATTTATTTTAAGAAATAAAAGTGTGGAGGCATATTGGAAACATGCTTTTTCATCTTGAAAAATGGGCAAAATCAAAATGTGATGAGCACCAGCCAGTTTAATAATGTTTTTCAGTTCAAGACTTGAATGTTAATTTCAGTGGATGTTCTTCATGACCCCAATTAGAAGAATTTCATAAAGGGCTAAAGGGTTCAGCTCAGTATTTGACCAAATCAGAACTTACATTCAGAGTGTATGCACCCTGTCTCCACTGCAGACAGCTTATATCTGTGTTCACTCCCAGTCTCTGGGGACCAAAACCCTCCACAGTCTACACTTTTCCCAGACTCAGCTGTACAACTGTGTTTGAGAAGGGAAAGCACTAAATCAGGGAACATCATTACATCCTGCAGGATATTTCACAAAGCTGTATTTTTCAGGTAACCAGATCACTTGAAGTGCAAAGGCAAGCCTGTCCATTAGGAGGGAGAGAAAATGGACATTCCTTTTAGACCATCCTAAATTCCTAAAGTGACAGTTTGGCCCAAAATCAAATTTACATAATTCCCCCTAACTATAAACGTTTGGAGATAAAAAGTAATAAAACTTCACCACTAAGGCCAGCCACTGCAGACAACACCAGGGCTGGGGAGGTAAGATGTATCTGCATTTGTCATGGTTGATGCCAGAGAGCAGTAGTCCTCAGGTAGTTAGTGAAAACAGACCCTGTTGTCCAAAATGGAAGCCTGTAGTGGTTGCCTACACAATGGTGTATTGTTAATTTTACTTACAGTAAATTACAGTGTCCTAAACCTTATTGGTCACCCAAGTTGTGTAAAAACATGTCTCAGCTCACTCAAACTACATTCAGATCAATGACATCGTGCTGGTTAGCAAGCTAAGCCCTCATCACTCTAGGGCTAAACATCAATTGGCTACATCTTGGGCCTAAAAAAATTGTATAAATTAGATTTATTTGCCCATATATTAACTTAAGTAATCTCAAATCCATTTGTTTTTTGGCCAAAGCACAGGTTCTGTTTCTATTAAATACACAATATGACGTACTTCTCAGATGATATAAGCCAGAAGTCTCCCAGCATATGACACTGAACATTTCCTAAAAGTTCCCAAAGTGAGCCCCATGCTTTACACATTTTTGTTTTCGCTGTATTTAACACACCTGACCCAGAACAAGAGAAAACCAGCTTTGTGAAATTGCCCACTGGGGAGCAGTGTTCAGCACACCAGCCTTTACTGGACTACTGGGATCTTCAAGGTTGTGACTTCAGATGAACAACCCTGGACATTATTGTCCTTCGGTGACTCACTGGTTATTGAAGTGGCGGCGCAAGAGCTCTAACGCTGCAAGAGTCCGTCCGTGGTTCTCCTTCTCTGCTCTCAATTCAGCACAAGCCTTCTCTACCTCCCTCTGCAGCCTCACTGTAGCTGCCTGGTACTCCAGCCTGTTCTCTTCCACTTGTCTCACTACCTCCAACTTCTGCTCCTCCTTTACTTTCTCCAGCTGCCAGGCCAAGTCTGAGCTTTCTTGTTTAATCTGCCGATATCCGTGTCTGGTTCTCCTCAGCTCAAGCCTTAATCCGTCCGCCTCATCTGCCTTTTCCTGGCTCTCCTTAGCAAGGTTTTGTAACTTGGTGTCCTTTAGGTAGACCTCCATCTGTAGAGCTTTGACCAACAAAGTATGACGTGCTGCCTCTTTTCTAGAGCAGCCCAGCTGCTCCTGACTTTCCATCAGAAGTTCCTCCTGCCTCCTCTTCTCCTTTGTTTCAGTCTTTAGTTGCTCCTCTAAACTCCTGAGCTGCTCCTTCAGCCTCCATCTGTCCCTCTGTAGCTCACTGAAAGCGTCCCGTAATTTGGAGATGTCCTTCTCATTCCAAATGCACCCTTCTCCCCCATTTACCTTTCTACTGTAGTGTGAATTTGACATTTTACAAGAACCTTTGTTCTCCACATCACCTCTGGACTCCTCATCTCTGCTGATTCTCCTGGCCAGATTGCTCCTTATCTTCTTCTCTTTCTCTTGTACTTCTCTTAAGACCTTCACATAGATCTGCCTCTTTGCTTCAATCCTGTCTGAGGGCTCATTTAAAACCATCAGCTTCCTTGAACTTGTCTCTGCTTCTTCAGTTCTGCTGGAATTGCCCTCAAGCAGGTCTTGAAAAGTGAAGTGAGAAGGAAACAACTTCTCCACCCAGTGGTAATCCTCTTCTTTAGACTGTTTCACGTTCCTGTCTTTGACCTCCATCCTGGACTTGCAAAACTTGTTAAAGTCTGTTTTCGTTTCCATTGGCAACGACAGGAGGCTAAAAACAAGCTAGATGTAAGACACTGCCATGGTATTTTGAAATGGAATTATTTAGCAACTATATAAAGTTGTCAGACCGCAGGCACTGTTTAATAGGGAATAACAGTAAAGCTTTTTACCTCGATCACTCCATTCGTATGAAAAATGAAACCTCCAAAGACCTCATCTAGCGATGAAGAGGAGACATCCACACCAACACACGACCACCCAAAAGTTCTGATGCAGTTCTGTCGCACCCTGGACCTCTAAAGTGTCAAGTCTTATAATAATAAACAGAACAATTGTTAATTTTATCCCGTCAAAATGTCAAACCCACACAATGGCGCTTGTGCACGGTACCGTTTCCTTCCACTGGTGTACAGAGACAGAAGCGCCCTCTCTTGGTTGTTTATGGAGATCACACTTTTTAGTCTTTTCCTTTTTTCCTTTTTAGTGAACGTAAAAAATAAAACATCCTACAAAGCTTCATGGAGGAAACAACATTAATACAGTTTAGTACATTAGCACAGTTTTCATTTACAAAAAGGCTGAGAGTCAGAGGTGTAAAAGGTCATGTCATCTCTTGTCTTTCTTGCAATCCACTTTGGCTATTTTTAAGTGATCAGTAAAATAAATGAATGATACTTAAATTATTGAAACACAAAGGATGGCTTTCTATTTCTTCATTTACTACAATGGATATGAAATAACTTGAACCCTCTGGCCCTCCTGTGGGCATTTTTGTCCACCTCTCTCTCTCTTTTTGACCATTTTAGCTGTGTTAATGCATCTGGAATGAAAGTTCTCAAGGGTCTGGAGTTTTTTCAGATCATTTTTAACTTCAGCTCATTACATATAATCACACGTCAAATTCTAACACGTGGCCACTTTTGGTCAATTGAAACCCATGAAAACTAAATTTTAAAATTCCTTGTTATTTACACTGTTAAATCATACAATTTAGGTTCAAGTGCTTTCATTCTAAACTCAACACTTGAGAAATGTAGTGGTTTTTTTTTTTGTTTTTTACCAGATTATGCCATTTATCCATAATCCATACCAGATTATGCCATTTATCCAAGTGAGAAATTTTATATATTATTCTTGGTTTCCAATAGGGTTGTATGATGGCTTACTGCACGCCAATGATGCAAATAAATGGCACAATTTTGACATAGGTGTGATCTTAAGGATGCCAGATAACGGTAACAACAGTGTTGTTGTTAATCCGTTACATATTTCAGATTTGTTCCATTTTTGGCCCCAGTAGCTTTGAGAACGGCCATTTTTGAGGTTGTTTACAAATAAGTGCATTGTGCAAACAAACCGGAATTTGAAGGCTTTTAAAAAAACATAGGAATAAATATTTGATGCTTATAATCAGAACGGATGTTAGTTAAAATCTTTATGTAGTAAAAAATTATATAAAATGATATAACAATGTATAAAAATGATATATAAATATCTGGCCATTACTTAAAATATTATATAAAATTGCTCACTTGGCCAAAAATAGATAAATAACAATCTGGGAGAAAACAGTAAAAACTACATTTCTCAAGTGTTGAGTTTAGAATGAAAGCATTTTAACCTAAATTGTATGATTTAACAGTGTAAATAAGAAGGAATTAAAAATGGTGGCCGGAGGGTTAATTTGGAGGGTTTCTGTGGGAATTTGTCTGCATTCATTCTGTAGAGTTTTTATAAGGTCAGGTACAGATGTTGGATGAGAAGATCTGGCTCACAATCGTCGTTCCAGTTCATCCCAAAGGTGCTGGAAGGGGTTGAGGTCAGGACTCTGTGTGAATCAGTTAAGTTCTTCCACACTGAACTCATGTCTTTATGGAGCTTGCTTTGTGCGCTGGGGTTCTGCTATGGAAGCATGGCATTTCAACCAGATAAACCTTTTAAAGTGGGTTTCTTTAATCGTTGGTGGAACAGACAACTTGATACACTATACAGAATGAGCTTTATCCATCTATGGCATGGTGTTTTAATCAAAAATATTGTACATAAAATGCTGTTACTAGTATTTGGCCCTTCCTGATTTCTATTTTTTTTGTTGCATAGATGATTACATGACCATCAAACACATTGTTATTTTAGAAAAAGATAACCGGAGTAAATACAAAATGCGGTTTAAAATAAGGATTTCATTTATTGAAATCTAAATCTGCCTGGCCGAAAACGTAATTGCACACTTGGTAAATCATGAACTCACTGTGATCAACCACATTTTATGGAAAGCTGAGATCAATTTAACCAGCCACACTCAGGGCTGATTACTGCCAGACCTGTTCAATCAAGAAATCACTGAAATCGTACCTGACAACAGGAAGTAGGCTAAAAGATCGCAAGAACCAACTCATCATCCCACAATCTAAAGAAACTCAAGAACAGATGGGAAACAAAGTCCTCTGGAAAGGGTTACAAAGCCATTTCTAAGGCTTTGGGACTCCAGCAAACCACAGCGAGAGCCATTATCCACAAATGGAGAAAACTCGGAACAGTGGTGAACCTTTCCCAGAGGGGCAAGACAAGTACTCCAAGAGCACATCGAAAACTCAACCAGTAGGTCACAATCTCCCCCCCCCCCCCCCCCCCCAAGAAAATCACCTAAAGAACTGCAGGTCTCACTTACCTCAGTTAAAGTCATTGTTCATAATATAACAATAAGAAGAGACTGGGCAAAATACAACATCCATAGGAGAGTTTCAAGGCAAAACCACTGCAGACCAAAAAGGATCGTATGCTAAAAAACATCTTGATGATCTCCAAGACCTTTGGGAAAATATTGTGTACTGACAACAGAAAGGTTTGGAAGGTTGGTGTTCTGATCTGGTGTAAAAATAACAGCATTTCCTAAAAATAGCATCATACAGTTAAGTATGATCCAAAACACGCCAGCAAGTCCACGTCTGAATGGCTAAAAAACACTAAACTAAGGTTTTGGATAGGCCAAGTCAAAATTCAGGCTTAAATCCAAAATGAGATGCTTCGGCATGTCCTTAAACAGACCGATGTGGCTGATTAAAAACAGTTCTGCCAAAAAGAGTGAACCAAAATTCCTCCATGGCAAAGTGCAAGACTCACTGCCAGTTATCGCAAATGCTTGATTGCAGTTCTTGCTGCCAAAGATGGCACAACTAGCTATTAGATTTAGGGGGCAAATACTTTACCACATATGTCCAAGTAGGTTTGTGTAGGATTTTTCCTTTAATAAATGAAATCATCGTTTAAAAACGGCATTTTGTATTTACTTGGGTTAACTCTAATAGTAAAGTTTGTTTAATGATCTGATACATGCATATGTAACAAATTTGCAGGATGGACCAAATATTTTTTCACAACACTGTACACTTCTTAAAGGGATGATAGACATGACCAGTCGCCAAACGCTGCATCCGGGGATCTGGCGAGGTGTAGTTCTAACCCCAGTCTGCCCTTGTTAGGTTGGATCACATGTGTCAGTGTTTCATTAAGGGAGGGCCACATGTCAACAGATTTGAAAATTAACATATTCCAGCCTTTTTCAGACGTTTGTATTTTCCTTTTGGTGCTTTTAAGGCAAACTAGGTTTGTTCATATAGCAACCTTGGCCACACCAGTCCTTATATACTTCATACACCATTGGTTTTTGTCACAACACAAAATGTAATTCAATTCAAAATGTGTTTTTGCAGCTTAGTATAGAGAGTCTGGACTGTGTCATGAATTGTATATTTTGAAAATTCAAAATTATCATTTTTTTAGGAAACTGGCTTTCCATTGGATAAACAAAATAATAAAGTGAATCTTGGTCAAAGAGTGGGTTTTTTTTTTTTGTTGAAATGCAAAAACAAGCCTAACATGAACCAATGTAATGTAAGGTTTCCAGTTAAATTTTCCACCTGCCACAGAGACAGCTGGAGCTGCCATGGCTGATTACCTGTCTTACTGGTTAGCTTAAATTATTATACTGCACCGTTAAGCGCACACTCACAAAATCATTTACATGTGCAACCGTGTGCAGTGTCAACCAAAGTGTCAACTTGTATACATAACTGCCTCAGCTTCCTGTTAAGTTACCATGAAGCAATGGTAACTTTATCAGAACTGATGGCAATGGCCTGGGATTTAAAGGCAATGATCTAACACTTTTGTGATTTTATTCATTTAGTGAAAGGAGCATAAGACATATCTCTATTACTACTCTTCTCCTCACTGGTTAAAAACAGAGTACTTCATCTAAACAGTCATGGATGTACTCAGTCCTGACTCTCACAGTGAGAAGAACTATATTGACCCGACACATTTATCTCTTTAAATGACAAAAAATTAGAGCTTTCTGCCAGGAGAAATCTTAATAGAGGTGGGTAGAATAATTTTTTTGTGAGAAAAGGACTCTACTTTTTACTTGAGTCCTGTTCAGATCATCACGTTTAGTTCCTAATGTTGCTTTTGAGGTTTTATGGTGTTTTCTTGGTGACTGTATTTGTACTGCTTTGCTCACACCTCTCTCCACCACTTCAAGCTTTAAAGATGTATTGTGTTTAAACCAGAAAACTAGAGCTTAATAAACTTCAGTTTTTATGCCAGTAGATACTGGATGCACTAAGTTGTTCCCTGCAGTTCCTTAGGAAACTCAGTGCTTTGAACTGGTACTTTTTTCCTTTTTTCTTGTGTTATATTTTAGTGGCTACATATACTTTTACTTCACAGGAAAACGGTCTTTACCTTTCGGTGTGTTCCGGCTTCTATACCATCCCTTGAATCTGAGGCAAAAACTGAATTTTGCTCGATCTGGTATTGCAGAAATACAGATATATTTTAAAGCCACTATATAGCCAACCCTGTGAAGATATTATTTTGATAGCTGTTCATCATTTTCAGTTGCAAAGACAGTATTGTATGATATAAGGACAACATTTTATCTGATGAAAATAACAAAAGGACATGGATTCTTTTCACACTTTGAAGAAAAAACATCATGTTTTGTTCTTCATTTCTAACAAGCGTATACAAAAAGCTGAAAATTAGACAATTCACCTCCAAAATGCAGTCATGAAAAACAGGTTCAACAGACCTACATGCAGATAAACGTCTGTGGGTTAAAAGCGGCTTTACTGGGGAATGCTGAGGGAAACTCTTGTCTTTGATGCATGGCACAATGGTGCTATAGAGTTGTGGGGGTAGGGTTTACAGGGGTTAGGGGTCATTTCAGCCTTTCTCGCTCTTTCTGGCCACAGGAGAAGACAGCTACACTGAATTGAGAGCCCACTTGCCCGGTAAATGTGCTTGGCTAACTTTACAACACCACATGTTGTTTCATGTCTCTGTGCTTGGGGTTAGAGCTGAGAGAGCTTTTCCCACCTAGGATGGGTGAGAATTAAGCATTAAGGGCTCAAATCTGCAGCACAATTGTTGAGTCTCCTCTCCCTCTCCACCCCACCCCCAGCAAGAAAAATAACAAAAGGATGCTCTTCAATTACATGCATGACATAACTTTTTGTTGGCTCTTCTAGACTGGCGACATGGTTCGAACATGAAACATCTGCTCAGTAGCCTAAGGTAGGCTAAGACCAAGACCAGCTTCAGAGAGGCTCTTCCAGAACTCGGGCTGCTCACTTTCGTTATCCATGTTTTTTTCCTTCCTCCTGAGGCTCAAGAGCAGGTAGAGTACTGTTTTGGGGTTATATTTATTGTGTAGGCCACCAGAAGCATTTTTTCCCACTAATTTAAAATGCTTTCTTTACATAGTAATTTTGTAGCAGTTGTGTGTAACTATTTTTTTATTGGCTCATCTTTGTATGAAATATTTGGAAGGGTTTCGGCTCAAAAAAATCATTCTAACTAGTTTTTTTTTTTTATTGTTCTTTTTCTTTTCAGGCAAACCTGAAAGACACTTTTTTTTTATTTTTCTTTTGTTTCAAACAAGGCTTTTCTTGAGCTTCCTAACATAGGATGTGGGCTGCAGGGTGCTGGCACATTTATTATAATGCACATTTAAAACAAATGCACACATAAGCATGTATAGCTGTGAAAGAGGGTCTAAGGAGCTTTAGTGGGGGTGAATGGGAGAAGAGAGGAGTCCAGTTTGATTATGCTAATGGAAGAGGAGCGGATGTTGTTCTGAGCTGAGGGGGGTTGGTGGTGGACACGGACACACACACACACACACACACACACACCATCACCATCACATGACCCACACGTTCGCGCCTCTTTCGGAAACCTCCTGCAGCCCTCCACTCTCTCACAACACGCTCAAGGTAAAGCTCCACGATAAACTTCCAGAAATATACACAGGTATGCTCTCTAACTAACCCGTAAAACAAAATTTGCTTCTCTTATTGTCCCAGGCGCCTGTTTTGGTGGTCTGAGAGTGGGTTCGAAGGTCTCGGAGATAAAGTTTTAGTGTGTGCTCCTGTGTTTTCGTTGGAAAGGCTTTTGTGTGATAGAGCAGGGAGGCTACACGGTGTGCTGTAACGTTACTTAACCTAAATTCGCTCTTTTTCTTTCAAGGCTCTTCATTTAAGCTTCCATGGCTCTCTGCTAATATTTACACGTACAATACGTTTTCTTATTTTAGAAACAATGCTCCGAATCCATTTTTGAACACATGATCGCTAGCAGTTTGTGCTAACTAACGTTACTGCCAGACTAATGAGTTCTCAAGAGGCGGCTAACCACCACCTGTTTGAGTGAAACAAACTACTTGTTTTAAGTTAGCTGCTGTTTACTTAAGTGAAAATCCAATTTGGTACGATTAACTTTATTTTAAACCATATATGGCCACTTTCTAACGTACGACAAAAACATGTTCGTACTAACACGCTATATTCTCTCATTTTGTTAAAGTTGTTAAATAATTCTCATGGCTGTTTCCTTTTCCTCAAGCTCCTTTAGCTTTAGTTTTCTCCCAGCACAAACTGGGGCCCCAAAATCGTTCAGGTCCAAAATTTGGGAGGTTTAAATAACCGAGAAGTGTCCTCAGACTCGAAGTCTGGGCTTCACATGGCGCCCACACCGAGGCCAGGTATATGGGACCCACAGAGGGTTAATCCAAATAAACAAACAAAAAACTCCACAGGCTTTACGAACGCACTTGGTTCTATTGTTATCAACAGTTTACGAGGTGTGTTCCGACCACTTGGCTTTTGGACCTGGAGAACTGGGGGTGGGCTGTGGATCCAGGCCGTGACACACGGAAAGTGGAGATCTAGACTCTACGGGATTTCACTTTTTCCACTACAAGTTCCTAGATCTTAGCTTCGTAATTTAGCTCTTAATAGTTTTCTCTCTGATCAGGTTTGAAACGCACACTTTTTCTTTCATTGTCCACAACGAGGAGCCCTCTCTGGTTCTCCTCTTTCTCTTTATTTGAAGGCCTACTGCCTGCCTACTAAATGGCGCTGCTGGTTTATCCGGCTTCATGGTTCTAGTTTTTGAAGTGTGTGCCTCCACCTCACTGATAACCACGAACGCTACTGATCCTAATGGTTCCTGCAACTCCACACAGGGCGCCCTTTTCTCCCGTGGGTTTATTGTTTCTCCACGATGTTCCAGCCTCGAGGGGAAAGACCTGCTCTTCTCGGCCGAGGTCACTCCGAAAACCACTGTCCCTACGGACTGAGAGAGTTTAATTTAATCCCGTTTTAAAGTTTCTTTAAAGACTCTTGGGCCATGCACAGAGCAGGAGACCCTGGTGGTGGATTGGTCCCACCCATTGCTCGCTGGAGATCCTCCATTTTGAGCGCCAAAGGAACGGGACGAGGCCCCCAGTGACCCGGACAAATGAACCTGGATTTAGCTTTATAAATAGATGCAAATCTGTTGTTTGATTCATTTGTCAACCACATCGTAAACTTAGTTGTTGTTTCACTTCATCAAAATTCCGATCGTACATAATTCACAGCTTTGTTCGTGTTTATAAATATTTAGTGACGCGCCAAAAAAACCCGCGCTTCAATTGTGTTCAGTGTAAGAGCTCAACATCTCTTTCTTGCTTTTACGTTCATATTCCAACCAGAAGATAAATGTTTACAAGATCTACAATGCTGTAAGAATACACCGTCGTGTGCAAAAGTTTAGGTACCCCGATCAAATTACATTTGTTTGCTTTTGTTTTTTCAGCTTCTGAGTGAACAGGAGTTCACATTCTCTACAAATAAACTATTTATGCACGTTTTTAATACGCAAATACTCGATTTAGCCGAGTTGCACATATTTGGGAGGGGGAAAAAAAACACGTGGCCTGTTTTTTCTGTTTTTCAAATTAAAGAACAATGAATACTAAAAGCATGAAAAAGCCTTATTTAATAGTTTACAATATATTTGGGTTTTTTTACTCATAAAACATGTAATTTGGAAGGTAGTGCTCAAACCTTTGTATACAGATATATTAACCTGTGGTACTTAAAAATATTAATGCTGTGTTTTGTCCTGTAGTACACTTGTACTTGTCTAAATGTTCTGTAGGAGTCGTGTAGAAATTTGTTTCAAATTTATGCCTCTATCTACAGGCAGACCTTCTTGAATGTTTTTAAATTTTTTAGGATTTTTTGATTGATTTCTGTTTCTTTTTTTTGGTAGGTTGTGCTGTGGATTCTTCCCTTTGTGAGGACTAAGTACCTGTAAGCAACATTAGCTTGTTTACCAGTTTTTCCTGCTAAGGTGCATCTTGTGTAGTCAGTGAAGTAGTCTAGTATCTACTGCGCTAGGTGCTCCTTTTGGCAGGAGAAACTGTCTATTCAACAGTATCAGTGTTTTGCTCTGCCATGTAGGGTATAATCATCCTACACCATTTCTCAAAAAGTCCCTAATTTTCATTGCACGCTCTTCACCAATAAGCATATGGTGTGTAGTCTTGGCAGTTCCAAAGTGCTCACAGTGCAGGTAGTGCCTGTAGATCTACTGCAGTGTGTGCACTTCAAGTACTGCCGGTCACCTGCTTCAGGACAGTTTGATCCAATGCTGCTGGAAGACTTGGTTACATGAAGTGACGGCAAGTTTTGCAGGTTTGCATCCAGCTTTAATATATTATGCTGTGCAAATCCATGCAAAACTGGCTGTTACAGGCTCTAGACTCCAAGAATGAACCCTAACCCATCCACTAGTCTTAAACCTTTTAATCTTCTCTCTATCAAAAATAAGTGGGTAGATTACATGGGTGCACAACTGCTTTTGACAGCTGATGAGATCAAGCAGCCATAGCCTGTTGCGTGCATTTTATTTTGCAATATTGTTCTAGTGGTAGTTAGCCACAAATATTTGTCTTGCTGTTTTCGGGTGGATGACTTTGCAATTTTAACGGTACCCTAAATTTGAAATGAAAAATTGCACGGTATCCATCTGTAATCCGCCAGATCATGTGAACTCCAGAGTGACGAGGTTTTTTTGAAAATAAAAAGGCATTCTATGCTTGTATTGAATTAGGTTCTATGTAACCTAATGACCTAAATTTTATCTCTGTATTGATCTAGAAAATGCCCTTGAGTCTGATGGTGGTAACCCTTTAGAATACTGGTCAATGGCAGTAAGGGCACCAGATGGCAGTATAGATTCATATTAACAAACATTAGGTTCCCAAAATATTTTTTTAGCTATAAAATGTAAGGTTTATTTGACTGTTTCAGTTAATTGGGTTGCTAGTAAGTGTTTGTTTTAGAATAAAATGAATATTTTTGTTCATGTTTGATGCCCAACTAAGATGGAATGATACTGTCTGGTGAAAAAAATGTAAGAAATTGAATAAAGCTATTCTTTCTCAAAGTAGGCTATATGGCTCTGTCTCTGTTTTGAGAAGTTCATTGCTCTTAAGATTACAGGACTCTGGGATGTGAGTGATGGCTAGAAATGATGTAGTTAAATAGCTTCTTGAAGTGTTAGACAAAACTTGTTAAAACTGAGAACGTTAGCAGTAGAACTGATTTTAGTGTTAAATCAGATAAATGTAGTGGAATATAATCAGAAGTATGAAGAGTAACATAAACCATAGTGTCCCAGTATTTTTGTTAGAGTTGATTCAGTTGTAGAAAAGATACATTAAAGGACAAAAAATCTCCAAAAGAACTTCATGTCACTTCCAGAACTGGAATGAAACATTACACCAAGCATCAGCATATAATGCAGAAGTCTCCAGTTTTTCCTCTTTTGGTAAACTTTGTAAATAGAGATGTGACTATTCACAAAACATGTTAAGACCTATGTGACCTTGAAGAATGTTTTTGTTCATGTCTAATGCAACCAAGCAACTGAGGACACTGGAATGTATACCTGCGTATATCCATGGTGTTCATATGGATATATCCATGTACATACATTAATGTTATATTTTTGTATTTGTATAGTATGATTATTATACTGTTGTCTGTTGTATAGCTTTTATTCTATTGGTCGCTCTGCTTGCTGCCATAACAATGCAAATTTTACTACTTGTGGGACTAGTAAAGGGTTTTCTTAAGTTAAATTTGCATTGCTATGGCAGAAAGTGGACAGAAACAAAGAGCAGCAAAAACTGCTGCTAAAATTGAACAAAATAGCAAAAATAAAATTGAAACTATACAACAGTACAGTAAAAAGTACACAAAACAATCCAGATAGTAGAAAATGTAAACATGGACGTGTGTACTGAAAAAATATACATACATATTGCATATACACACACACACACACAAGGAAATCACAGTAGGAATACTGTGGATATACATGCAGGTACACATTGGATTGTACATTTGGTAGCTGCAGGTATTGACGAACAGTAGTGCACCAGAAACAACAATTATTATACAATCAACCATGCAAACTTAGATAAGTATGTATGTACTCAGTGAGCAAATTATATAACTTAATCTGAGACAGAGGTCTATGCTGTATGGTCATCAACATCTTAAAAAGCAGCTCTGACCTCGTGGAGATGACTTTTCTAAGCAGTAGTTTTTATTTTCCATCTTGTAGGAGAAAACAGCTAATGTTTAAAGTGGCTTCGGCTGTACACAAGGGGGCGCCAGCAGTAGGTGGGTTTACGCGCGTTCCCTACGTTCCCATCTGGCAACCCGTCAGCTGCACCTTATGTGTATGAGAAGAGTTTTAAAAGGAGCGAAGCAGACTCATGGAGATAGCTTCTTTACGCAGAGCAGTTCTTTGCAGTCTGCTGTTGCAGTAGGTCCAGAGCAGCACAGGACCCGGGGGAGGGTCATGCAGCTCCAAGGCTGCTGCGTCCGAGCAGAGGAGGAGAAGAGAAGGTGTTCCAGCTCCAGAGTGGACCCGGAGACGCGATCAGGACGAATCTCCTGCTGAGTGACTGAAACTTTCACCTTTTCCTCCCTCAAGTGTCTTCGTTTGTGTGCGCTACATCTTCAGGTCGGTGACGATGGCGACGGGAGGTGCAAACTTGGCGCTCGGCTTGTTTTTGTGCGCTCTGCTCGCGCCCTCTCAGCCGGGCGCTCCGGCACTGCACTGCCACGAAGTGCGCTCATCCTTCCAGTTTCTCTACCCCGGCATGAAGTGGGCTCCAGAAACACCAGTCGCAGGTAAACTGAGCTCCACGTGTCCATCTTTCTCTCTGCACCCGCGCGCACACATGGACATGACTTCTACTGCTAGTCCACGCGACCTGGTTTTTGTTTAAGGGGGGGATAGTCTACTCTCAGTTGTGGGGATTTTATTCAGTAAACACTTTCGCGATCCTGACAACCATCCATGTTAGAGCATGTCATTTATTTCTTTATACTTGTTAGTTTGTTGTAAGCTAATTATTAGCGTACAGCTTGGCATACATGTATTAACTGTTTATGTAGAATATGAACCACTACAGCGATGTGCTGCTCATCTGGGGTCCTAGGGTCCAGCGTTTTATATATGCATATAGGGAAAGTTCCATGTGAAGTGTGAAATAGAGCTAGTTTTGTGTAAATGACATTCACACAAATTAATGTACTGTCAAAAGCTTTGAGAGTTGTATTATGTCTTGTTTTTTATGCCCCCCCATACACACATCAAGTTTTACTCTTGTCATTGGGGTGCATGGACTGACAAGAGTCACCAGGGGAAAAGTTGCGTATTTATCATCTTGTAAGCAGTGTGAATTACCTCTCATGCTGGGGGGAAGCGCTGTGCTGGTAAAAATTGTGTTAGTGAATTTACTGGAGCAGCCACATTTCCCAGTAGAGAAAGCCGAGAAGGTGGTTTAGATGAATTGATGGACAGGGCGCTTTACTGACCCTCTATTTGACGTCTCCCTTCTCACTCAATACTGTTAATCCTGCTTCAGCTGTGCACTGGAAAAACGGAAGATTTTGGCTCATTAACCTAATGCTGTAGCCTTGAAGTGCATGGTGCTTCACTTCTTAAACCTAATAGTGCAACAGCTTCAGTATATAGAAAAGAGCATTCAACTACGGCACTGAAATTTAAGCCTCTATTGATGATACGCATTTCAGAGCCTTCTTTGCGTCTCTCATTTGGAGTCTTCTGTGGAAACCACTCTCAGTGATCAATATAGGCTAAATAAGAGGCTTAGTTATAGTTCACGATTAGTGTGATTTACAGTTAATACACAGTCATTTTTTTGTTATTTCAGTTTTGGAGGGTTGAAAATGCAGACATGCTTTAGTGGTTGAGGTTTTTTTTTATTGCTAGTGGCTCAATTTCATTGTATAAGATCACAGTTTCACACAAGGAAGTGTTACTCGTCAAAATTTGGTTTAGAAATAAAATCGGATCTAATCTGAGTAATTTAAAATAATGCTATGCAGAACTGCGACATTGATGTACACAAAGCATAAAAAAAACCAAATCCAGTCTGAATATCAAAACCTACAAATGTGTATAATTACGCCGCTAGTAAGGGAGTTATGGTTGCCATAAAAAGAATCTTCCTCTATCTTTTAGTTCGATCTTAATATTGTCCTAAATCAAGCCCATCCAATAGGAAAAGAGCTACTGGACAGGTTAACTGAGCTAACTGAGAATCCCTGCTTTGTGTGGTTTATGGTTCTGGTTTGATTTCAGTTCAAAAGAAGGTCCTGAACAGACACTTCAGACTTCAATCCACCCGGGATGGAACAGACACTATTAGGAAACTCTGCAAGAACATTTGAATTTGTTGATCAGGTCTTGAACTGTCATTAAGCACTTGTTTCCTAGAACACATTTAGGCTCCAGTATTACAGCGTCAGCACAAGAATATTACATCTTGCTGCAGAGTTCAGTGAAAAACCCAAATGCAATTTAGCTTGCTAGTAAACCACTTGAGGATCTCATATCCGACTCACCTAACAGAATCTGAATGGACTTCCCAGTGTGGCATTTAATCAGAGGTAATGTTCCTCCTTTGAATCCTTTCTATTTGCAATTTAAATCAGTGCAAAAAAAAAATGTCGCATAGTCCTGCATACTTCACCGTGTGTCCTGAGAGAGAGGAATATTAACATGTAACCCTCGCTGGGGTTCGAGTGGAATGAAATGGGATAACTTGCAGGAACAGGAAACGAGTATCAAAGTAGTCCTACATGCTCATCTTAAAAGGCTTGCCATGTATTATGCATCAACTTGTTGGACCGAATCCATCAAATATAAAACCCCATGTCCCTGTGCACCTGCAGTGTAGACTAATGTACGGCAGCCTTCCACAGTTAGTGGTTCAAGTGATAGAGCTTATGACACAATTATGATAAATGTAGCCTATACGGCTTGATGGTTATCATTTCCCTCTGTTTGTCATTTTCAGCATGTTACATTTGCCTATGCGCCAGTTCATTTATTCTCAGCGGTGACTTTAATGTCCTTTTAGTGCTTTATCCATCAGCGTTCGTCCTCTTGGAGTGTTTTAAGAGCATTGTCGTATGAACACCCCTCAATTATGCTGTTAAAGCGAGATGTCCTTCTGGGTGCAGCGTTGTAAGTGACAAATTGTTGGAGCTTCTGGCATAAGCCACACAAGTCCTTATTGTTCTTTAGAGAGAGGGAGAGAGCACTAACCGAGTGAATGCTTTGTAGAATAGCACGCCACGGGCAGAGTAAAGTCAAGGTAATCCCTTACGCAGTCATGGATTTTATGCACAGAGCCGTAATTACTGCTGAGCTGTTACCTGCATTTTGATTAATTATGCAAACTGATATATGCAGTCCATGTGTTGCATGGATTGTTAAAGGGCCCATACTCTCATATTTATCTTGTGTTTTCTATTTATTTCTGAGGTCAACTGATGACATTTGTGTGAATTTGATCTACCATGGATAGCCATAGTTGCATGAGATTTTCCCTTGGAATGACCTTCATCTCATATACAGTAACAGGTTGTTTTTGTTTCTATTGATTGATGTATGTAGTTTTGATTGCCTATCTTGTATTTTACTTCATTCAAAATGCAGTACAGACTAGTACACTGCTGAAAATATCAGGGGGAATAGGAAGGGCTAAACTGCTGTAGACTGACCAGGCAGGTCTTCGTGGTTCCTGTGACATTATAAATAGGGTGAATATATGAAAACAGACTGATTTTGTAGATGTAGACAGGGATGTGAGTGGCACCTTTGGAAACACTGTTTGCCTATTTCGATTACACTCTTTTATTCGAAAAAAGGGGAGGAGAATTCTGTTTTCCATTTAATGGAGAGTACTCGTCAGGCCACTGTAGAGTTCAGAGCTAATTGCACCACCCACAATTTATACATCTACTGGAGGAGGGAGGCTGCTGATAAAACAAAACAAAAGAAAAAATCCACAAAATATAAATGCTACATGCAAAGAAATAGAAGAAACAAGGTTTTTGCTGAGTCTGATGTATTGGTGTGTTACGGTGCGGCCAATTCCCTCTTGTGCTAACAGGTCTGTAAATCAATAGTGGCAGTGTAGTCTCAGATGAGTTTGTGAAACATGCGCTGCCTCCCACACACGGCTTAGAATCACGGGTCAGGGAGAGCCGGCCAGTTTAACCGACCAGCCCGATTTGAACTCTGAACACGTATCTGGCCTTGGAGTGGTAAATGAATGCAGACAACCTTAATGCTAATTGGAAATGGGAGCGATTGCAGGCCCTGTAGTGCAGCTGTCACCTTCTTGTGATTGCACTCATTCGTCTGAGTGTTAAACACATACTGGGGCGTTTGCAAGGATTTAATGCGCTGGTAAGTTTTCTGCTCCTACAATTTCTCGCTTGTGCGCCTGTTTTAACGCGTACAGATTCCCTGTAGCCATTTTCTGACTTGTGTTTTCACAAGAACAAGGTCTGACTTTAACTTTGTTGGGTTCTTTGGTTCTGTGTTTCAAACGCTGAGTGGGAGCTGTGTAATCATGCTTGTCTGCAACAGCGCATCCCTCTGAAGTGTAGTCCAACAAGCTGCATTGATAACTTGCGCTGTAACTTTAGTAAGCTCACACCACTTTCCATGTAGTGCCTATGGTGGTTATGTGGGATGGTTAGTCATGGATATTGAGTCATTACTTTATCAGTTCACTTGCCAGCTGCTTCTTCCAGTGGTGTTTATGAGTGGGATGGAAAGAAGTGGTTCGCTGGTATTGGCATAAGAGGTTTTTTATTATTATTCTTGCTATATTATTCCACTAGATGAAGGTGGACGTGGTACTTAATGCTTGCTCTACGATAGATGAGAGGAGTGAGCTGTAGTAGATACACGGACACAGAAACATTGAGCTGAATTCTAATCATACTGCATGTGGTGCCAAGGGGCACGAAACCAAAAAGCCAGTGTGGTTTTTTTTTTCCCACCCCTCTCTCTCTCTCTGCTCCACTGCGGAAACCTCACCCGTCCCAGTCTCACTGCCCGTGAGTAAGAGGTTGAATGCATTAATGGATGTCAGAGAATAAAGGACAGCTTGCCGTCCTCTCAGGCTTCAAACCTCGGTCTGGAACTCCGAAATCTTGGACAATAGCTAACTTTTTTGCCTGTCCTTGATGGGCTGTCCTCTCTCAGTGTCAGACGTTTGAATTAAACAATCGAGGCTGTGGCTGGAAACTAGATCACATCAGGGTGGGCATTTTTCATAACAGGATGGGGCAATTGCCATAACTTAGTAGAAAAATATGAACCAGATGCTCATTAAAATTGATTTTGCACATTCAATCAGCCAAGCTCATTCAAATTCTAAAAGAACGGTAATTTTTTAAACCGTGCTTTAAAACAAAAGAGCAAACATTTACAGCACTTGCTTCTGTGTGAAAAATGAAATAAAATAAAATCAACATTAAATCTCTACTTAAACATTAATGTAATTAAATCAAATATAAAACCAAAACTATTTGCCACTGCAGAACATTCATGTTTTATCTAGTTGGTTATAGAAAAACAAGTTCCCCCTCAGAGTCCAGACAGAGTCCAGACAGAGTCCAGGCAACTCCATATTGAAGTCTGTGTGTCAGAATGCTGTGTTAACACAATAATGGCATGTTAACGTGCTCAGCCCTAAAATGATCAACACCTACTTTAAACAAAAACGCTCATTAACCGACTACAACATCAAGCTAATGCCGGGAAAGAGAAAGACTGCTTAAAATCTGCTTTTGTGCACTGTTGGGACTTCTATTTCAGTTTCCATTATGGAAAATAACTGTTCCTGAATGGTTCAAATAAAGGTTTCTGAAACTCCTTAAAAGTTTCTTATGCCTCATTTATGTGACTGTCTGGGTACTTTGTTGTTTGTTTTTGTGAAATGCCACCACTGTGCCACAGAAATCTAAAAGCAGCCATAGCTCTTTAGATGTAAAAAGTGACCGTAACAAGGCCTCTCCAAGGCCTTTGAATCTGGAGTAATTAGTAGCAGAGGAGAAGGGGTCAGCTCTGGCTGGAGACAGACTGTCCTGGGATTTATGCAGAGTGGAGCAGAGATGAAGCAGCGTCCCCTCCCAGCAGCCGGTCTCATGTAAATGAGACAGAGAAGAGCTGCGCTATTGTCCATTCGGGCATGCGGATCGTGGAGAACTGATAGAACGAGGCCGACCTCCCTGAAGAGCAGGCTTTATATGCCGTTAAGTGCTCGTGGGCCGCTTGTTTTGTTTTAATGGCTTTAATTGTAGACAGCATTACTAGAGCTCTTGTGGCCCTGGAACAAAGGCGGCATTCACCATGTGCCGAGCTGCGGGCTTGTGTGAAGAACACTGAAGCAGACTTGACGCCTCACTATCTTTCATTTGTGTATTTGGTAATTAATTCCCTGTTGAGTTTGGTATCACAAAAAGCAGAAATAGGAACTATATAGGGAAAAATGAAAAAGAGAGAATGGAGTGTCATTCTCATGTCAGGGAGAGCTAGGCATCCCCTCAGGTAGGCACCCTCGAATCTCGTAAGTGTCCCCGTAGCTTCTGTAATTATGCGGTAATGATTTGGGTCAAGCTCCTGGTGAAGTCATTTTGAAGTCCTTCATGTGAAGGTGATAGATCACAAGTCCCCTCTAGCTATGGAATTTTCTTGTAATGATTGAGGCCAAGCTTTCAATTAAAGTATCCCTCGCAGATTTATGGGGCTTAGTCTGAATATTGAGAAGAATGAAACAAAAACGTTCATGTGTTTTACGTCGCTGCGGTGGGCTGGATTTCACTTGTGGCACGTTGGAGTGCCCACAGAGGTGGTTAACCTACCTGAAAGACTCAGGAAAGAGCGAGTGTTCCCTCTAGGGACATGAGAAGACTGAAGAGCAAAGTTTTAAAACTTCTATTTTTACTGTTCTAGCTCCCGCATGACCCTGGGTCACAATCACATTGTTCTTCCAGTTGGCTTCTGACATTAATGTGATTTAATCTTGTTCATTCGTCATTAATGTGTGATCTTGCTTTAGCAGTGTGAGATGGTGCGAGACTCTGGAGAAACTGTCAAGAGCTCCCCTGGTTCCTAATGGTGTTAATTTATTATTTATGCCCCTAATGATGTCCTCTTAGCACATTCTATATTTTAACGCAGCCTGTTTTTTGCCCTCACAGCTTTAAACTTGCATGCTGATAGCTTTATAATTGGTTCCTAGGAACTTGGTTATGTATGCAATTTGGTTGTGCTCCATGTCTCCAGGCTTGCCGAGGAGGAGTAGGTGGATGTGATATGTACACGTTTCTCTCTCTCTCTTCTCTCTCTTTTCTCTCTCTCTCTCTTCTATCTCTCTCTCATACAGCAGGACAGAGCAGTGAACTCTAGCGAGGCTGTGGACACTGAGAGGTGTTCTAGAGCGAGGAGTGGAGAAAGTTAGAATGAAAGGGGAGGGTATTGTTGCAGTAGTAAAGAGAAGTGGAGAATGTCCACAGCACACACATTGGTGTTTTTCCTGCTCTAATGGGAAGTCTAGGCTTCATGTGGAAAGTCTGGGGCTGTTTGGAATGTGATGCACTACCTTGCATGTTATAATGAAGGCCTGACTGATTTTGTTTTTGGTATTAGTTTTAATGGACTAACTGCTAATTAATCACCTATAAAAGTTTTAAATGAATGCTTTATTCTGCAATGGTGTGAATTGTGAAATTTGACAGTCTGCTCTCAAAGGCCGTGTGTTTTAAACTCAAATAAACAGGAGAATCAAACACAGTACACTCCATGGGTATTCAAATACTCAGCTGTACCCAGACAATGCTTATGTCTCACAAACAGCCATTTTGTGTGTCCACACAGTTCCACACTGGATAAACGGTGCACTTTTTATTGCATACACAGCACACAATATCATGTCATCTTGGACAAATAAGATAACTGAAGTACAAATAAAATGGCTAAACAGGGCTAGACAGACTGTTTTTTTGTTTTTTTTTCCCCAATTCATTCTAGAAAAAAAGGTAGTTTGTGTTACATTCACATACTAAAGGATGTATTTGGATACATTTCACTGGTTTTTTTTTTATCAGAAAGGGGTTTGTTTTTAGATTTATCGGTTCAGTCCCTATTATTTAATAGTGAAAGTGGGGATGCCTCATATCATATATTTCCTAGTGGGGTTAACCCTCTATGGTTATATTCACAAGCATAAATTCAAATCCCAGCAGCACTGTGACCTTAGAACCCTAATTATAATTATATTATTTTGCTGCTGTTATTGACATAATAATAAAAAAGCATCAATAGGAGACAAGCAAGCAAAATCGGCAGCTGACTGATGACCAAAGCAGAACATTGTCTTTTTTGCAGTATGTATTTTTTGGAGGACACATGTGGATGTCAGTGATATTGCAACAATGTTTGGCCTTGATTTTATTGATGTTATCCCATACAGCGTGGCATACAATAAACTTATATGGCCTCTGTTATTGCACTACACAATACTACCTGAGCTGTAGTATTGCACACTACAGCTCAGGATGGGCTTGTTAATTATGCTGATTCGTTGAATCAGGGATAGTTCAGTAACGATGTCCAGGAGGCATATAATAGCATTTGAGTTAACTGAGGAATACACACCCAGGTGTGTTGGAGAACGGAAAACGCCAAAATAGAAAAGATGGAGATAATCCAAAATCAGGGTTGGGATACGGTAGAGCGAAGTAGGATGGTGGTATGAAACAAACTCTAGCAGGGATGTTGCTGCTTTGCCAAGTTGCCTTTTTTCCCCACATTGCATCCAGATGTGCATCAAGCTGTTTTTATGCAGCAAGGGCTCACGGGGACAGGACGCTTGCTGTGAGGAGACAGAAGGTGGAATTTATATTGTAGGTCGAGAATAAAAGGTAGGGAAAAGATGAAGACCGTGCTGGTTGCATGTGGAATAGAGGATATTAAGACAAAGAGACAACAGCTCACCTCCATCACCCCTGATGGAGGTGAGCTGTTGTGTAAAGAAGTCATAACTGCTTGTATAAGATTGTACACTGAAGAGTGAGGTAGGATGATTGATTTGTATGTCTTTATTTCTAAGGCTTTCTCGTTCCTGTCTCTGTAGAGCCAGCTTCACCCTTTCACATCAGTCCCTTTGAGCAGTCTTTATTTAGACAATATGATGTAGTCTTTGTTCGTGTGTCTCTGGGGAGAAGCTGTTCCCTGCAGGCCTTCACTTTTCCTCTTGGCTCCAAACTTTTCTAATGAAATACATTTATCATCTGCAAACGACAGGCAGGCAGATGAAATTGTCTGTTTCGCTGCAGATAATTACCAAATCCGCCTGTTTTCTCCCTCCTCTCATACCTGCTCTCCCCCGCCGCTTGGCACACTATTGACGGCTTAATAAATTTGCCCTGCAATCTGAAATTAGCTTGATCGTATCTGTCGCTGGTCCTTTGCAAGTATTGATTTAGGATATTAAGCCTGTCGGTGTGCATACGAAAGTTGCTGGCTGACCGATTTGTCAGCTTCTTCAGTGCTAATTTTCCTTCCTTATTCTTGCACTGCTCCTGAAATGTATGCAGTTCCTTTACAGGCCTAAGGTTAGGAAGGGCTCTGAGGTTAATACATGTATTTACACAACCCTGAGATATGCACAACCAATGCATATCAGCCAAGGCATTAAAACCACTCTGACTAATATTGTGTAGGGGCGACCCAAACAGCTCTGACCCTTCCAGGCATGGACTCCACAAGACCACTGAAGGTGTGCGGTCTTGTTTGGCACTGAGACTTTAGCAGCAGATCCTTTAGGTCCTGTAAGTTGCGACTTCTGTAGATTGAATGTTTGTCTTGCATGTCAGAAAAGAGATCTGGGTAATTTGTAAAAACCCCGTCACTTGTCATTCCTTGGGCCAATTTTGGCAGATACTAACCACTGCATGCTGTATATCCATAAGACCTGCCGTGTTGGAGATGCTCTGGCTTAGTCATCTACCCATCACAGTTTGGCCCTTGTCACTTGGATTCTTACGCCTGCCTGTTTTTCCTGCTTCCAATCTTTGAAAAATATATTCCACCCCTTTACCCAACAGTGATTTTAACGTTTTGCTTCATCGGTTTACATTGTGTCAGTGAATATTACATTTTATTTCAAACGAAAACCTTCAGCATACTGGTTAACAGGTCTATTCCATGATTCCAAACTATTTTAGAGCTTTACTGAAGGTCATCTAATCTTTATTTTTAAACACAGTAAACAACGAAAGAGAGGGATGAAATCAAAGGCCTTCTTATACCTGGCATTTTTGGAATTTTTCATACACACGCTACAGCTACAATTGATCATTCTCCTGCATGCTCGGGTTTATGTGGCTTACTCAAGGTCACAACAAGGGCGTCTTAATGGTAGATCCAGAAATGTATGCCTTGAAAATGATTTATTTTTGCTTGCACAAATTCATGCCCACCAGCAGTTATAGTTTCCGGACTGCTCTTGTGATCATTGCTGAGATTGACTTCTGAATCTCCTCGGTGTTTGTCTGGAGCCTAGGGCTGCATTTGGTCTTCTAAAGCCCCCCGATCAATAATGAAATTAGCTCCGCAAAGTTAAGTATATTTACCGGAGAGCCTGGTGCTGGTGTTCTCAGTTCAGTATCGGCTCTTTTATTTGGCTTTTACTGAGCCCGTAAAATGTAAGTCTGAAAATGTCATCCACTGTGAAGCCATCTAGTAACCTTTCAGACTTATGAAAGTAAAAGCTGGAAATCAAATAAGATCAAATCAGTGCAGTTAAAAAACAATGCAGTTAAAAAGCCATTACTAAAAAATAAAAATAATGATAAACATTAGTTTTTGGGCACACTTGTTAAAGATTAGGTAATGCAAGGTACAGATAATTGGCCTAATCTCACTTAAATGTTATTTTTTATGATAGCATGTCACATATATTGCCAGATTCCCTAGATATTTTATGAATGAAATATAGCCAAAGTGTGATTCCATCTGTATTTCACTTTTTTAAACCAGTATTCAGCCACCAACTCTCAAAATCCCCAGAACAAGACAGCAGATTTCTGAAAATGAAACAGACATTTAAAATAGTTTGAAATGCTTAATTTTTTAAAAACCGTTCGCAGCAGCGGCAAGAGACACCATACATCTGAAGACTTATGTATCTGAAAGTTCCCTCCATAGAAAAACATCTCAAGAAATGCATTAAATATGCTGCCTGATGCTTCAGACATTGCTTGGTGAATTTTCAAAAATCCATTCAAATCACAGAAATACATGCAGTAATGCATGTTGTAAGGTGAAATATTCCTAAAAGATCGATTTTCATTGGTCATTTGAATTGTAAAGAACATGTCTACATTTACATTATAGAGCCAACAGTGTATTCAGAAGGCGAACCAGATGAAAGCCTTGTCTGTCAATTAACCCACAAACAAAAGCATCATTAATTTTCTCGACATTACTAGGGCTTTGACTAGGATTTGGGTTCTATGATCAGATGAGACAAAAACAGATTTTGAGGCTAGAGAAGAATATCCCTGATGTTATGTTGGAGAATGTAATGTTTTTGGACTTTTTTAGCATACTTGGCATCATGGACTTCATGAAGTATAAGGACATTTTAAATGAAAATCAATCTGTCTCTATCTAAACTGGGTCATGGTTTGATCTTGCTGAAGGACAGTGACTCAAGCATACAAACAAGTCCACACAAAGGGTCCAGTGACCATAGGATCAAGCTTTTGCAATTGCATCCCATTGAACTCCTGTGAGACCTGGGGGACCTAGAGTACAGACTCTGGAGTGGCTTCTTTTATCTGAATTCTCTAGTCGTATAAGGCATCATGTTAGAAAATATCATGTCATCTTGGACAAGGAAGGCTGTTATAAGGGTTTATAAAGTTATAAGGGTTTTTTTTGCTTTCTAAAGTCATGGCAGTTGAAGGTTAGATTTCTTTTACATCTTCAGCTAAGTAACTACCATAGACTTTTATTATCCCTTCATATCCATACAAAGGGATGCCAATAATTATACGTGCCAGGTGCTTTAAAAGAAGAAGCTGCTGCTGTCTAAAATGTCCCGACTCCCTCAGAATGCAGGCTGCAGTTGCAGCCATGCTGTTTGTAGAAGTCTATGTAACTAAGTTAATGTAACTAAGCAAATGTCAGTCATTCAGTCAGTTGTACATTTTGTAACTATTCACTGAATAATCTATTTTCATCTCTTAGACTTCCTCATTCTTTGCCTTCTGTTGAAATACATGCGTGGCGTCTGTCAGCGTCAGGCACTTGTCCTGATAATCTTGTCATCTTGGCCCCCTGTGGCTCTTGTGATCTGAAACTATAGGCATCTATGATGTTTCTCCAAAGTGCTGCAAACAGCCTCCTGAATACTCAGCGCTTGCACCTTTTTGTTTCTTTCTTCAAACTGTGTCTTGCCCTCCCCTCGCCCCCCTGCTCCCCTCGCCCTATTCTCATCTTGCCATTCTCTAGGCCTTCTGCATGTGCGCTAGAGAAGTGTGACACCTCTGATGGTTGTTTACAGCCCCATCAATCAAGCCAGTTCCACCCCCTCTAGCAGCCTATACACACACACACACACACACACACACACACACAGAAACACACACTTCATCTGCCTCCAGTTTAGTGGCTCGGTTCTGGTAGGAGATGCTCTTTGCACACGCCAAAGATTGCTGAGATAGAGATGGAGTTTGTCACGGCACATTAGAGTTTTAGCGCAGCTGCTCTTGCGGACCAAATTAGCTTTTTTCTTTTGCTTTTTTCAATAAAAAATACGACTGCTACTCATGTAGAGATGTAGTCCCTCCGTCTAGTCTCCTGGATCACACAGTCAAGACAGTGCAGTCAAAACTGTTTTCTTTTGAGATTTATAAAGCCATTCCTTCATGAATTGTTTGCATTCATGAAACGGGATTATTCTATAAATAAATGAAACCTCTTTTGATAAAAAGTGAAGTCACAAGGAAAGATATTTTCTTCCTGTTTTAATTGCTTCACAGTCTTTTGTTCCATGTACTGGCCTTGGTTTTTGATGGGATTTGTTTGCGCATCCTTGATGTTCTTTCACTTGTCAGACGATATCCTTCTCACAAAGCCGCTCAATTTGCGCTTTTAGATTAAAATCCTTCTGGCAGGGTCACCGTCTGATTCAGTCCAACATGCAGGATATGAACCGAAGCATGTCCTTAATGAAAACTTTCAGAGTCGGCAGCCCTTTTGTCTCATTCAATAGAACCCAGCACATCCAATCTTGTTCTTTTGTCCAATAACCTTCAAAAAGCCACGGCCGGTGTGGGCGCTGCCAGCAAATCACCCGTCACCACTGTCATATGGATGATCCATTTCTCAAGATGTTCCTGTTAATGTGCTCGTTTTATGATGCTCTCCTCCACCTTTAACAGAAGATCAGCTGGTGTCTTTTTTTCTTTTAGATTTGAGTCCGGATCATATGCTTTCTGGCAAGTATAACAACTTGATACATTTGCTATTTCTGTGTGTGTAAATGACAGGTACTCTGTGATGGCCTAAAAGAAGACTTGTTGTTTATAGCTTTAGTGTCATGTTTTAGTCCTCAAGAGCCACAGCATTGCACAATTTCATTCCTAGCCTAAAACACCTGATTCAGCACAGGAAGTGTTTGATAATTAGTGCGTGCTAAAGCTTGGTAAAGAGGTTGTTAACACAAGGAAAACAGAAAGCTGAGCAGGACCGTGGTCCTCCAGGACCGCAATCCAGGGCTCCTGCTCTGTTCAGTGTAGGAACAAGGCTTTCTAGTTTCTGGATAAAGATTCCACACACAGGCAACAAATTGATTTCTATATTTAACTGGAGCTAAACCTTTTTTTTTTTTTTGCAGAGGTGCTCTACACTATAATTGCTCAAGCATTGTGGTATTATTAGACAATACAAGGGTGTACGAGTTTCTAATGACACTTCCTCTATAGGGAACAAACTTATATATGTCATTTTTCTACACATTTTAGTGCAGGATTTCTTTTTATTTGCTAATTAAACAAATTGTGCAATAACTTTTTCGCAAGGTGCTTTTTCTGCTTCATTTCACATGCAAATTAACCGTGCAATATATGTGTGTCTATAGAAGATGTGTACAGTAAACCCCCCACTTTCATGTGGATCAGCAGTCGCGGTTTCAGTCCATCACGGACCTCCCTCCTCTGAGTACGGCTGACTGTGACGTCCGGGCCTCGTGCGCCACGCGGCAGTTACCAAGGCAATCAAGACACCTGAACTGAATGAGCCTCCATTGCTCAGCGCTGCCCCAAACATAAACAAGCCACACGAGGACGAGGGGCGTGCCACACACAGTCAGCTGTAATCGGAGGTTGGAGGTTTGAAAGTAGCCAATCCGAGACCTTTGTTTATTTCTCCTTGCTGCTGATTGGCTGCTGCCTTGTGGAGCGTCTCGAGTATTCTTGTGTTTTTCATTTTGTTCTGCTTAAATCCCTGTATTTTTATTACTGTAAATTAAATTAATTTATTACTGTATTTACTGTGCTCACACCAAAGAAAACGACAGAACATGAATTACAGTACAGTCTATACAGGGGTAATATCTGTATTTTACATTCTAGCACTGCAGGAGTTCAGTGTAAACTATACAGTAGATATACAGGTTTACTGTTTTCTTTAAGGCTAATGAGTTTTAAATGAATTCTAAGTGTTTTGGAAGCATATTCAGGGTTAACACAATAAAACAGACGTTTATTGTTATTTTGTACACACCATCACACCAACGCGGTTTTTCACTATATACAGGTGCTCTTGGAACCTACTGTACTTATTTTCACATAGAAACTCAACAAAAACATGAAATCTGATAACAGGTCCATGCGACTATATGAATTTGAGCAATTTTATTATTCTAATGTACAGCAACCCTCGGCCTTGTAAATTATGCCCTGATTAAGGTACATTATCTCATGCTCAAAAATGTCAATAACTTGCATTTATTTAAAAAATATATTATTTCTTATATTCTTTGACACAGACATATTTAAAAATAAATCTGTATGATTGTATTTTGTTTATCACTGTGAAGTGATGCTAATCAGCTTAGTGGTGAAAAACATCCTGAAGGATTTACAGCTGGGAGTTACCACTGCTCTTTACATGTAGCTTTAGTTATTTTATATTACAAAGAAATAACTCTGAGCTTATTTAAATCCTTTTGACGCTTTCATCATTATTGATTTTTCAGCAGATTTCAATGCTAAAACTTTATTGGCAGTATCACCTGCACAGATTTAGCCACAGTTATTGAATTTCCCCTCTCCTTCAGGAAATCAGAGAATATTTGAAATGCACCCTTGTTATTTTCTTCAAGTCAAATAACCATAGCATTATGACATGCCAGGTCTTCCTGCCTTGATTTTTTCACACATGGCCTATATCATGCTTCGGTGTTTGTCTCTTTAATTCCCTTGTGAAAGTCCAGACATCATTACAGAGCTCAGAATCCCTTCAACTCCAGACTCCCTGCCAACTGTGCATGTTTCTGGTTCACAATTAGGCCCCGTGTGTCGATGCAAATGTTGTACAGTCTCGTTTTTTAGAAGTCGCAAATGGGGTTCAGCAAGTATCTGTACTTGGGCCTTTGTGTATTAATGAGGCTGATGAATTAATTGAACAGCGTGTTTATACTGATGACACAGGGATTTATTCCTGTATCTCCCAGCAACTTTTGGAACAGGAAAGAAACTCAAAGACCTTAACTTGATGCAGAAGTCCTCTGGGGCCCCAAAACTTGTACTTAATGAAGGAAGGGCATGTTATCCTGTATCCTTTCAAGTTCTCTTGGGATAATGTGTGTCCATGCAACTGTAATATAGACATGAGTATGGAGCTGACTCCAAATATCTAGATATTAAGCCTCTTCCTCAGATCTGTAGGAAGTATCTGTAGGAAGAGGGAAATTCTTTCGGATGGAACGTCTTTATATTTCACGCTTGCATGTCTCATTTACATCGTGTTACAAAGAACCTCTGACTCTCTTTTAGAATGCTAATGAAGTATATGAACACACTTCATTGCAGATACAGCCAGTATTTCTAACCATAATCCTGTATAAAGACACTATATTTGGACAGTCCTTTGCAAAAGAGCCAGAAATGCTTATCTCGCATGGTCCCAAATGTTTACCCTGGCCCTGAAGAACCCTAACCATGGTTCTAAACTGAACACTTGTGCTCATCCTTCTCCTAACCCTAACATTGTTCCGAATCACCAGATAGTTTCATAATTTGAACATATGTAGATAATCTGCTGGGAGCCTAATCTAAATAAAGTTTCTTCTCTTCTTTCCTTTGCTTAGTTTATCCTCTCTCTTGATGCAAGATGCAGATTCATTTCTTTACCTTGTGATTGTATTTGTTAGCTTTTTTGGCTGAAAATTTGTAGCTTAACTGAAATATGTCCCACTGTTTCACTCGTCGTCCTGCTTTAGTCGTTACGCCTTCACTCATCATGCATTCTTTGCACTAACTGGGACGTTTTTTGTGCATCCTGTGTTCCATAGAATGTGTTTATTAGTGTTTACTAATAAAGTATGACCTATAAGTTGGCACAGCACATCAAATTACATGTTTTGATGATTTAACATATTGGAAAAATGAAATGGGCCTTACATTTTGCACAGGCCACATTTTGCAACATATATATATGATAGATTTTTTTCCAAGTATTTTTTTCGGATCAGAAAGTCATTGGTTCGAATGCCTGGACTGCTAGTGACACTTCTGAGGTTCCCTTGAGCAAGATACCGTCCCACACACTGCTCCCCGGGTGCTGTGTTCCTGACTGCCCGCTGCTTCACTAGTGAATGCGTTAAATAAAGACAGAATGGTCACTTTCGCTTCGCATTAGCAAATTTCACCTATTTATTTGTTGTATTTGAAAGCATATAACTTGAAATATACATGTCATAAAATTATAATTAGAGTTTAGTTTCAACAGTGCAACTGTACCATGATGTGCAAATGCTTTGATCATATAAAGGTGTTTTGTGGTCTAAATGTATCTTTGTTCTTGGGTATAGTTAATGTGCAGAAGTGTGTTTTCTTCACCAAAAAGAGTGCCCAAACCTGTGTAAGATCATGATATTAGTTACTGGCACAGTGTTAACCAGCTAGTTAATTAGCCAGCTAAAATTACTAATAGCTGGCTAGTTACCTACAAGGCTAGTTAATGTTATGTGTAAGATATATTGGTACAGAGATACCCAGCCTTGTTTTTTTGCCTTCAAGCTCCTAAAGACAGTAAATGTAATTTGGTCATTATTTAGTCTGGTTACCTCAGTATTTTCCTTACATTTTCAGAATCAGAATCAGAATCAGAATCGCGTTTATTGGCCAAGTATGTGAGTGAACACATACAAGGAATTTGATTCCGGTAGATGGTGTCTCAAGTACAACAGTATAAAAAACAACAATTTTAAAAGATGCAATGGACAATATACTGAGCAATATAGTATACAATACTATACAATCTAGAATAGATGATGTTGATCAACTATCAACATCATTTGATGTTGTGTTTAATAAGTATTTAAGGAAACATGAATCTGCAGAACCTCCTGAAGAACAATTGAGTTTGTGTGACTTTTTTAATAGGACATTCTTCAGAAAGTAATGCATTGAAAGGTTCTTTAGGGAAGGGAAGATGGTTCTTTTATGGCCTTCCTCCAAAGAGCCCCCCACCCCGCACTTTTGTGTCTTTGTATGCTGTCTTTAAGACTTTTATTTCATGGTGGTTAGAGAGTAAGGGGTTGTGTATGGTGGGAATGTAACCATTCTGAAAAGCGGTGCTTTCTTTCTTTTACGCTCATATTTCTTACTCATGACCCATTTTCAATCTTTTAAAATGAAAAATAAAGGGAAAAAAATTCACCCTTTGATCCACATTGGTCTTTGGATTAATCAAGAAAGTAATTGAACCCTGCCTGTTGGAGAGTCTAACACAGTTTTGAAGCAGTTAAGCCTGCTTGAGGGTTAATATTGGAATGTGTCTTTATTTCTGAATTTATGTTAACTGAAATGCATTTCTCCATTAGGCTTTTTGACATTTCTTACCATTCCCTCTTAGGAGAGAGGAGATGTAATGTCTGTTTGTGCAGGAATTTAATGCCTGATTTCAATTAAGCCCCAGATATTTGTTCTTGCGTTGTTGTTGTTAAACACACTGTCCTCAGTGATCTGATATAAGGTCCTCTTAGGTTATATCATCAATTGGCTCTGTAAAAACAAGCTGTTTGCTGCTGCTGTTCTGCCGTCCTGACTCATTAGGTAAACCCAGTCTCAGGAGGATTCAGAATACTACAGCAGCGGTGGTGTCCATTTACTTGTTTTGAGTGTATTAATTTCCTTCTCTCTCTCTAATAGGCTCAGACCTGCAGGTTTGCCAGCCGAAGGGCCTCACCTGCTGCTCGCGCAAAATGGAGGAGCGCTACCTTCTCACCGCCAAGCAGAACATGGAGTCCAGTCTGCAGGCCAGCAGCGCCAAGCTCAAACTCCTTATCATCCAGAATGCCGCACTCTTTCAAGGTCAGTCCCACTGGAGCTCGGCGCCAGCAGCCGGGAGACCATGCGTTGACTTCTGTATGCAGCATCCATGAGAACAGGTTGGAACAGTGTTAAGCAGCTAAAGCTCAAACAGCAGCTTACCAATGGGTAGAGGGAGGTTTTTGATTGATAAATGGATCCGTCTGAGCTGTCAGTTAAACTAATTGCATTATTTGGTCTGAGTGGGTTGCCTCTGCTAATTGCTTTACGCTAACAGTGTTTGAGGCAGTGGCGACTCTGGCCGTGTCCCCTCAGGGAGGTTGTTCAATGCTAATTGCTTCAGCGTTGGGCCTTGCAAGAATTCCCCAAGCAGGCTGCTAGAACCTCTAAAATGTCCTGCACTTGTCTCTGTTTTTTTTTCTGCCCCAGCACCATCCTATAGGGAACAGACTGCGAGGCTTGTTTGCAATCTTCCATGCACCTCTCTCCCCTTCACTTCTTATCCTTTTGTACTTTTCGCTAGTGCCACAGATCAAAGGGCTTCCCCCTCTCCATTCCAGCATATCCCTTCTCTCTCTCTCTCTCGCTCTCTCTCTCTCTCTGTCTATCTATCTTTTCTGCTCCGTGATCCTAACAGCCCCCCCCTCTTGCCGACCTGGCTTTCTCACGCCGCCTCTGAACACCGCCAATGGTTCATTCTCTTTGAAGTCAACTTTGTCAAACTGTCATAAAAGTTAAGGGGCTGTGTCACTGGGACTTTTTGCCAGATCTGGCAACAAGTCGCTTGCATCATGGTATGCGGTTTGCTTTTCGCTTCTCTCTTGTTAGATTTAACAGCTCCACATCCCCTTTTGTTCACACCGGTGGCTCATATGTATGCCTCACACCGCAGAAAGCATCTGCGGCTTGAGGTCTGCGCTCAGGTTTTTCTTTTCTCCTTACAATTGATAATCACAAGTGTTTTTCAAACCTGCTGAATAGTCAACGCACTTCATCCACTGTACACATAGTTTCCCCTCGCTAATTCCCGGTATTCATATCCAGTGCTTAGGCCTTCATTATCAGACGTAAGTGCTGATAGCAGTCTTTGATGGCCCACACTTCCATGGTGGCCTCAAGCAAGATTTATGCCTGCAATTGACCTAGTTAATTAGGAGCACCTGGAAAAGGAGCAGCGCTCCGAGCGTCTGGAAGCTCAACGAGGACACGCTTTCACAGGATTTGTACCCCAGTTTTCTGCGCTTTATTTTCTTGGCCATATTTAGAACGAGAGAATCGCTGTGGCTGTGTTAAGTATGGAGAAAGGGTGCGACCCATGACATAAGTGCGCTGTTAGGTTCTCTGTATATTTAAATAACCGTTTGTGACTTTTTTGTATAGAATAAACCATGGTTCTGGCATGTTGTGCTGTATTAACTATATGAATGATATATTGTGGAATCACATTTTCATAATATTTTGAAAGTAGAGTTTGCTGTAGTCCCAGGGTGGCGCAGTGGGTAGCACTGATGTCTCATACCTCCAGGGTTAGGGATTCTAAACTGACTATAGGTGTGACTGAGTGGTGTATGTGTGTGTGCGCCCAGGGAGAGTCTCTGCCTCACCCCCATAGGCTCCGGGTACCCATGACGGTGGGAAGGATTAAGTGATTAATGTACCATTTACTCCCCAACCAGTTTTATATGGAAACTAACCTTCAAAATGTCCTCTTTGAATGTATAGTTTTCGTGGTGTCTTGAAAACTCATGTTTACATAAGCTTTTGGAACCGCCCATTCATGCTGAACTTATTAGGAATGTTTCAATTTTGACTGCTTTTTGAATGAGGCACAGTGCCTGGCAACCAATACCCATAGAAGTCATGCCAGTCCTAAAGGTACAGTGATGAAAACAGCTTGTTTAATTCTTATTAAAACAGACTAGAAAATGGTCATGTGGCAATAAATTATAACAGAATTCTGAAGCTCAGCAAAAATATCTTAATTGACCCTCACACTAAACAACATACAAGGGAAGGGCCCCTTTAATAGATTATCTAATTTATGTAAAAATAAATCTCAGTAGGAAATGCCTGTTTTTATGACATTTACTTTTTCATGATCCTGCATTGCTTACTCATCCTCGAGGTAGTGCTTTCCCTCCTGATAAATCATTGCCTGAATAAATATGGCACATACCTAATGTGTTAAATGCCTTAATTGATGATTGCTAAAATGCTGCAGCATTTAACTCTAAAATTAGCAATACAAATCAGTGAGGTTTCTCTGGACTCTGCACATCATTCAGTTTGACAGACAGCTTAATCCCTGAGGCTGGGACAAAGGGAGATTTGGGTTTCTGCTCTTGGCTGCGTGTGGCTGCTTAGGGACAGCACTTTGTTGCTAATTCACACCCTCTCTTTTTCATTACAAAACAAATTAACATGTAATCCCCATATCAAAGATAGTAATATAAAAGAAGAGTTGTGTTGGATTTTTCCATTTTCTCGCCCTCTAAATCCGCTCCCAGAGGAGTAAGTGCTGGAGATGTGTCTGTGAGTGCGTGTGTCTGTGTGTGCGTGTGTCTGTGTGTGCGTGTGTCTGCGCCTGCGCCTGCACCTGTACCTTGCACCACACTAACTGAGATGAATTGTTGTTGTGGTTGTTGTTATTATTGTTATTATTATTATTGTTTTTATTACTTTATTATTGTACTTGATTTGGAGTTAAGTGATAGAACATGTCCTTCTGGGATAAAGTGGTATTTTACAGACCTGCAAAATATACACAGTGTTTACTATCAGTTTTTCTTTGTTTTGAATTGTTGATTGTCCCGAGCAGAGAACAATTGTTCCAACGGTCAGCCTTGCACTTTCTAGCTCCTCTCATGGCTTAACACATTTTAGAGGGAAGATCTGCTGTGACCTTTCCACCAACCCAACAAACTCTTCTCATCATCCATGGTTTCACTGAGGGCCAAACCGACTGACTTCTCAAACTCCCAAGCCGAATTTAGCTCACCTTCTCAGAGGGAGGAAATGGAGAACGCTTCACATTTGACAATCCAACAGTTATTGTGTTTTAATTCTTCAACATATTGGGAATGATTTCTCCTGTCTATTACTTTAAAGGTCATAAAGAAAGTGACACAACTCAAATCAGCTCACTTGAATCTTCATATTCCTGTCTAATTTTCACTTTGATGCAAGAGAAAAACGAGGCCTTGTGTCAGCTTGTGGACATTCAGGAGTGATGTGGAGTGTCGATGCCAAAATAAAAATGTATTAAATACATATTATACCATCAGTATACAAATTAAAAAAATATACAGTACAGTGCAAGTCTTAGGCACCTGTGTAAATTGGTTGAAGTCATTTATATCAGCAGTGGGCCTCTGTCTGCCAGCAAAAACAGCTGGATATTAGAATAAATACAAGCAAGCAGTAAAAAGTATCAAGATTTCTTTTTTTCTAATAAAAAAATAGTCAACATTTTGTGAGCTGGTTAGAAGAACACAGGTTTGGATCCAGGTTTCTGCTCAGGGCCTCCAGTCATTGGGTGAATGAATAAAATTCCATAATCAGCACCTAATTTAATCTACTGCAGTAAAAAGAGCCAAACCAGGTATTTGATGGAGCTGCAAGTAAAACTGGGCTTTCATGAGGAAAGAGGTCTGGAAATGGTTCAGCGAACACTTTGCCACACATGAAACCACCATTTACTGTATTAATGTTGTTTGTAGTTGTTGGAATGTAAGTGTTTTAACACTAACTTAACACCACTGCCCAGCAGTAAACAGCTTTTAAGCATACTGTTTAAGCAGTAAACATTCTCAGGTGCCTAAGATTTTTGCACAGTACTGTATGTATAGATATTTAAGTTTTTTTCTCCTGCTTCTATCTGGGCCACAGTCCTCTAACACGCAGTAATTTGACATTTTAATAACGCTTTTTGGAGGGTTGGGCAGATATAAAGGGACATTAAGATTGGACGCATCACATTTAGGTAAGCTTCACTGAGTCTATCATGAGTAACAGAGAAGAATTGAGGAAATAAAAGAAAAGAAAGAAAACAAGCACAATAGGTCAGCACTACTCTTAGCCCCAGGCTGTGCTGCTGACAACCAACATTTCTTCCACATAAAAAAGAATTTGGGCAATTCTGGGCCCCCTAAACCATTGTGATTACGGCCCAGTGGAAAACGCACATACCCCAGCCCCACCATCCCATTCCATGGTCAGCAGCAGTCTTGCTGGAAGCTGCTTGGTCAAGAAAGCTGCACAGTTTCACACTCAGTAGACTCTTGATGTTGAAGCCTTCAGTAAGCAGTAAGTAAAGCAGAGATTAATTGGACCTGGCGTGTGAGTTGTCTTAATGTTTAAGTACCTTAGCGATAAAGTTATCACTGTTGTGCTCTGTGTGCAGACTCTTAAGAGGACGTATTACTAAGAGCCTCTGTTTCCACCCTCTCTGTTTAATTTGCTAATGAACACTGTGCCCTTTCACGACTGAGAACATTGTTGTGTTGACAGACAGATGCATCATGAAGAGGTCTGCGCTGAAGGTCTAGTACCTTTATAATGAGTAGAAGACCTTAATAGGAGTGATGAAGTAGCCTTTTGTTTTTTATGAAACGAAGTACCAGTTAAATTTCAGCATCCACTGTCAGTGATTTGAATATAATTGTATTCTATATTCTATATATTGAGTAATACACCTCTACTCCTTTAAATGTTTGTATATATATTTTATATATATTTTACTGTATCCATCCATCTTGTCTACTTTTTTCTGTTTTTCAATTACTCCTTTTTACATTTTTAGCACTGCATAGCAATGTGCTTTAATTTGCATTATAAATGCATATTAAATTATTTTTGTTGTGTGTGATATACATATACTTAAATCTCTTTGAACATTGTTTACCCACTAAATATGTCACTAGCACCAGGCCCTGTCTCCTGAATTGGTATGGAGTTTGATACATTTAAAGCTCACCTGCTATCGGTAGAGCCACATCGACCTTTAAGCTCCATATAGGTGCACAGTTGCAGACTGTAGGCAAGGCATCACCAAGTGTTTAGTGTGAACTCTTGTCTTCTGTTCCCGATTCAACCAAGCAGTCTCTTCAGAAGGCCTTGACCAGCTGGATCAGGCATGTTAGCTCTAGGCTGGAGCTGAACTCTGCAGGAAGATCGATCTCCAGGAGGAGAGTTGAGGACCACTGCTGTAGAGCCCATCTGTTGTCATGCACGGTTTGTCAGCCGTCCTCTACCCTGTTCATTTCTGAGCACAATGACTGCTATTGAACCCTAACCCTGATTTTTTTGGTTTATTTTCATAATTCAGGCCAGTGTAGACTACAGAGGAAAGTTATCTAGGAAAGTAGTAAGACTGAACTGAACTGAATGGACTCAACACAGACTTTATTTTTGCCTGTACTGGGGGTCCTCGAGTTATGACACAGATGCCGTTCCTATGACAATGATGTAACACGAATGATGGTGTAATTCGAAACACACCGTAACCAGAGTCACTTACTGATCCTCACACAGTTGTAAAATCATAATCTATATGGTGCGTGTAAAACCACTGGCGCTTTTAAGAGTCCAAAATGGCGTAGGTAAGCGTACTGGGGGATGCCAACTCCCTCCCTCACTTCGGATTACTGCGTATTCTGCAAATACTGCATATTCTTCCACTGTGCACTACCAAGCTAGTTATGGGAGTGAGCGTCGTAAACTCGAAATATAGTTTTAGGACCCTCCTGTATTCATTTGTCTCTCTTTGTATTTCTGTATTTGTGTTTCTTTCTTTCTTTCTTTCTTTCTTTGCTGGTCAGCTTAGGACTGCAGGGCCGGTTCTGATCAAATATTATTGATGTGGTGACCAATTCTGCACCAAATGATAACACCCAAAAATATCTGGCTCCAGTATTTCTGAGGTCAGAATCTGACCACTGATAGCTAATGTGTACTGTACATGACAGTCTAATTCAACAGCAATTTGAATACATTTGAAATAAAAGGTTTCTAATAAAGTGAACCAGTGAGCATGTTAATAAAAATAGGAATAATAGTTTAAACTCCTACAAATGTAAAGGCCAATTGTAGCGCTCAGATCATTCTAGGCATGATGAGTTTTTTTCTTTTAATTTCATTTTTATTCAGTGGAGCCATGTTTATATTTCAAGTTCTGCTATAGTGCTGCTATAATCCTGCTATTAGTTGTGTCTGAAAACAGTAGGGATATGTCTAAAGGTAAATTGTCCAATCAGCTCTCTTGTTCGTTAAAATGTCTATAGCAAGCTTTAACATGGAATGTCTTTTAAAATGCCTGTGATTAATGTAGCCAAAAACCCTTTATGTGCAGTGCTGCTTTGTGCTGTATAAAACTACAATGGTGCCGAGAGCTAGGAAAAATTAGCCTCATCACTGGGGTATGTTTACTTTTTTCATAATTGGGTTTTGATAGTTATGGACTGAACGAAAGCCCTAGCAGCTCTTACAGAAACAGTACAAAGGTGTTTGCCCGTGCTTGTGGTGTTAATTTAGTTTGTAAACTCCACTCCTTTGCTACTTTTCACCTTTAGCAATCAGACACAGGCAATTAGCTGCTCCCTCAGCATGTAGGAGGTAATGACTTAAACCTGCACCGTAATCCTAACCCACTTTATTTTCTTCTTCTTTTTTTTTTACCCTCATTAGCGCACAACCTACGTTTACTCTGGACTCAGGTTCCTTTTTGTATTCATGTTCTCCTTTTCAGACATGCTCCTCTTTAATAGTACCTCCCTCAAAATCTCAGCGGAGCAATTTAGTTCTCTGTCTAAGTTTTGCCATAACCCAATAACAACCTGAATGGTGAAAATCCGAAGCAGCCGGGAAGGCTGTCTGAGGTTTTTTACTCCCTGCCTAGGGCAAATTTAATAACCTAATGATGGCAGAGGAGTCTGCGTCATCTCGTAAACAAGCCCTTCGTGTATCTTTTGCCTGATGAGTGTGAATAAACCGGCTATTATGGCATCTTTTTCAATCAACTCATAATTAGTTTTCTAACTCAGTCACTTGATGGTTATTTTTGTGGCTGCGGTGTGTTCGGCGTATTGCCACTGCAGGGCCTTCAGCGCTTCGCTGAGTGTGTAAAGTCTCAGTGGAGTTGGGTCTAGTCAGTATAAGCCTCGAAGCGATCTGTTTCTTCTTGGGGTTTGAGCTGTGGTAAGGAGGGAGAGAAGCTTAAAGAGCAGCTAGAAAGACTGCACACTCAGTAGAGCAGGGATGCCTAACCGGCTCTGTTCCTGGACGTCTGCCCCCCTGCAGGTTTTAGTTCTAAACCTAATCTAATCTGATCCAGCTACTCAAAGTCTTTACAGACATCTGAGTGTTAGAGCTACGTTTGTGGCACCTCTTGGGCAAAAGCTCAGCAGTACTCACACACACACACCCACACCCACACCCACACACACACACACACACACACACACACACACACACACACACACACACAC
>JBBJLR010000034.1:2286055-2296866 GCA_037577145.1 Brachypetersius gabonensis
TGTGTGTGTGTGTGTGTGTGTGTGTGTGTGTGTGTGTGTGTGTGTGTGTGTGTGTGTGTGTGTGTGTGTTCGTTCGTCCTTACTGGAGCCCTGCTGAAAGGCAGATCTGAGCCCTCAGTAAACGTCTGTGACAGTGACCGGATGGACAAGGTCAGCAAAATCAGTCCCATTCTCACATCACTTAAGCAGAAGTTTCCCTGTCTTAAATGGATGAGTCAGCTGGACTCTGTGCCACTGTGGGAGGAGATGAGATTTAGTGTCACCACAACTGGTCATTAGAGAGATTGTTAGCAAGATGTCATTGTCACCAGAAATGCATATATGTTCAACATACAGTAGGTGCTTAAAACTACAAAATAATTCCTTTCTTTTCCTGCATGGCTGCCAGTGGCAGTTCTAGACCAAAATTACCATGGGGGGTGCGAAGTGGGGCCAGTGTGTTCTTAGGGGGGTACTTAAAATGGCAAAACTGGTCAATGTTTTATTTTATATTTTTTATATTTAGCTTTTCATTTATTTACATTACAATTCTTTTTCACAGAATGAAATCACTTCATCTTTTGAAATCATACTGTCATCATCTCACTCTAGTAAGGGGGAAAAGCCGAAAGAAAAAAGAAATTCACATACTGTGAGGGGTCTCAGAATCCCATAAAGCATGATGATGTTTTATGATGTTTGATGTTTACTGGTAGCTGCATATATCTATAAAATATAGAAATCCCAAACAATCTTTGCTTGCTGAGACATGTGTGACAGTGTGCATACGTAGCATTCATTTTATGTTAGTACAACTTGTATTAGCTACAAGGTAAAGGCAGCCAGGAAACAAGACCACAAAACATTTACTTTGTCACATTTAATGAACAAAAAAAAACCCCATTAAATCACAAAGTGCAGTTTATATGGCAATTAATCGTCAGCCCTTTGCTTTTCTATGAGTCCATTCATTATGAAATAAAAGTAATGGGCAGTTGGAGTAAAAATAAATGTTGAGAAAAACAATATGATGCAAACAAAGTTGGCTTCCGCTGGACCTGCTTTAACTCAATGTGTTTGGATGTGTGTGTTGCTGAGTGGGTTTTTGTGGGTGGCGTCTATAGGTATCTGTGTTTGAGTGGGTTTGAATTGTGTGTGGGTGACTAGACCTGACCCTGGTTGTTTGTATGTGTGTGTGTGTGTGTGTGTGTGTGTGGGGACGTGTTTTGTATCTGCCCTCCTCAGCAGTAGCTGCCCCTGCTTGTCTAATTAACCTGCCTCAGATAGCTCTGTATGCCAACAGGTGGTAGGATCAGGGGGGCCGGACTGACTGGATCACAGCCAGCCAGCCGGTCTAATTACACCAGCCACTCTTCTCCCTCCACCTTACATAACCATCCATTTCCACATACTGCTCGCACCATGTGACCTGGCGGCTCTTACGGTCAGGAGCCTTCACACAGCAGCAGCTCCAATGAATCCACTGAGTTCTCAAAAACATAACTGATGTTCATAAGAAACTATGGCTCACCATTGAGTGAGTTGAGGGAACATTAGTAACAAGGTGTAACATTACATTAGGAAGGAGTATTGATCTGTTTCTCCAGTATGTTGCTCCGCCACCTGCTGTGTGTGTGTGTCGGTGTATGCGCTAACATTGTAGGGAACCCAGAGAAAGTCAATGGTTACAGAACAATCCTGACTTCGGTTGATGAATCGGTTGTTTCACTAGTATAGTGGCATCTGGATAGGTGAGTATACTGGGTCTTCTAGTGGATCCCCAACCCAGTGTGTGTGTGTCCATGCATTACAAACATACTGTTCCATTCTTGTAAACAGCATATAAATGACTACTAAATAGAAAATATACTGAACGGTAGTCTTTTGTGTCTTGGAGATTAGTGTTATGTCCTCATGTAAATTAAATGGTGTATTTTTGACTATTGTAATGTCATGAAAACAACATTTTCCTCTTATACAGTCATTTACATATAAAGTTTCAAAAGTAAAAATCTATCAAAAGAATATAATCACCATATCTGGTTAGAGGACTGCATTATGGCTTTTGCTGTCACAGTCATTATCAGACATAGGTTTCTTCTTCTTTATTGTTTAACATTATGACATTTTATTTCTAGGCAGTCTAATACAAGGCTTTGTTAGTTTTAGGTGTAAATGCAGCAATTAATTGTTTTGGGGGTGAACATATGCCGTATATCTGCCAATACACATCACTACACACTAAATAGCTTCATATTAAGGGTGGAGTGAAGTTGGGATCAACAAGATGCAACATAAAAACAACAGTGACACATTTTAAAATAGTTATGCAAAACTGTTTAAAAAATCTTTCTTGCATGAGCTTTAGGTCATCTCAAAATATTTCTATTGGATTAAGCTACAAAATGCAACATTTCTTCTTTTTCTACCATTCTTTGATAGACTGATGTGCATGAATGAAATGTCCACCACAAAAAAAACAGTTTGTGCTGTTTGTGCTTGATCGCGACGTGTCTGGCCTCAAAAGCTGCTTGCTGGGTTTAACATTTCAGTATCCTCATTAGTGCTCGGCTGGGTATGAGGCACAGCTTTTGAAGGTGGGACAAACAAACGGAAGTCCTATGGAGAGCTGTTACTCACATCGACTAAGTACGAAGTCTGTGGGTCATGTCTTTTGATACCCGATAGCGGCTTGGTTATGGTGGGTTCAGTGTTGATACTCAGGGGCTCCATTTTAGCGGGCTGAAATGTAACACCAGTCAATAGTGCTGTTAATTTTAGCCTGATTGTACATCATGTAGTGACACACAGATGGGATGATCTGCTTTCACAGAGGGCGCCACATCCAAAGACCCGCTGACTGCTGTCCCTTATCTTCTACATCCGCAGTGTAGACGTGTGAGCTCTCACCCTTCAAGACTGGCGTTTAAAAGCAAAGTTGGACCATTTGCACCTAAGTGGGGTATAAGCTGCTCTGTCAGGGAACAAAGATTGAGAAATAAAAGAGAAAGTGAGAGTCTGTCTGGATTTCTGTTTGGAATTGGAGACTAATGTCCTGCCAGGCACTGCTGGAGCTTGCCATCAGCATTTCAGAATTCATCCATTACCCAGAAATGAGTTCTCCACCATTCTTGACACTCAGCTCTTTTACCACGGCTCTTTTCCCAGCCCTCCTCTTCTTCGTGCAGCCATCAGTGAGACCCACTGCGGTAGACTTGCTCCTTGCCATCTGTCAGCATCAGCCTCATATTGATTTTAATCTTCCAGTTCATGGGCTGGGGCTCCCTTAAGATGGGGTTGATGACCGGCTGAGGCTGAAGAAAGAGATTGGCCTTAGCTCTTTTGTTACTACCTTTACACAGTTCTGTATATCAGTCAATGTTAAAAACGTATTTATTTTCTTTTTTTTTTTTTTTGACCCAATTATCCTCCCCATGGTAGTTGCCAATTCCAACCTTCTGTCTGAATCTCCACCTCCTACCAATCCTGAAGTGCCCAGGCAAGCATACACTTCCTGAGACACATGAAGCCAGCCATTGCAGCTTTTTTGAAGTGCAGCTCAACAGTGTGGAAGAGGGCACTGCCTTCCCAAATGAATGCGTGAGGCTAACAAAGGCAGATTTTTGATGATTAGTACCTGAACTAGTTAAAGGAATCATTTGTCAAAAAAAAACCCATTTTCTACCTGCCCTAGTTGTAGTCGGTCAGCCAAGACAAGTTTGATGTCTACTGCTATTTTAGTTTAGAGCTGGAGGCTAATGTTGATAGTAAGCCCTTGTAGTCAGTAGTCACCCTAATCTTTTTCATCAGTACACCTCCAAAACTTCTCTCAACCCTCTAGAACTGCATCCAGCTCTTTATTAAGGCAGCATAGACTTGTGGATAGACTTGTGGATGTGGTTTAGGATGCAGTATGACTTACTGCGAGCTATAAAAACAACTTTGGTTGAGTACTGCTGACAGCCATTTGACTGTTTGTGCTGAATATGGATGCTAGATTGTGCACACATTTTTATTGCGTCTGTTATAATCATAATATTCAGTTTGGGAATTCTAGACTGAGAGTTACTTATAAATAGAAATGCAGAAATTGAGGGTAATCTGTGGTGCCCGTAGATCTGTAAAGTGGAAAATGGTCACCTCTGTTGTTTAACTTCACTGTTAAATTTTTTACATTTTATATAGCTCACAAGATGTCATCTAAATCACATTCACATGTCTGCATCACCTTAATGATGATCTGAATGTGGTTTGATGAGGGTTGGAGTAGTTGTGGAAACATAAAAGATATAATTGTGTGACTATTAACTTCTTGGATTTGTTACCAACATTAGCCTTCTAGCTTTAGAGTCAAGCTTAACCAGTAAAATATCTGCTGTTCGAGTATCTTGTTGACATACTGTAATCCAACATGACAGCATGCAAAAACCCAAACTGCTAAACATCTGTACTGTGTGGCCAACCTCAGGGTGACCAACATGCAATTGCTTATCGTTTGAAGGCAGCCTTAGTTATCATTCCTGACCAGAGAACGTGGGCAGTTATGCTCTCTTGGACTCCCGGGCTCCGTTGCCTCTGGCACCATCAGGATTTGAACCCGGGTCACCGCAATAGCCAGTTACACAGTGGTGCTTTTTCGGAGCCTGAAAACTGCTGAGGCCTATCACCCTGTTCTATGCTCCACTTCTTTACCTGATAGCAGAGAAACCCTTGAAGCTTACCCCCACAGGATCAGCCTCCTGTGCATTTAAGAGAGCTATCTGTTCCTGGCCACAGGACCCCATACAGCTAGAGTGATCCTCCTGGCCCTTAGGGGTAGCAAGTGGCAAAAAGAGCCTGTTAGCTTAGCCTGAACATCTTCAACCTCTCTCTCTGAGATTCCCTCAGCAGCAGGTTAACGACCTGCTGTGAAAGACTGCAATTCTCGAAGAGTGTGTGTGTGTGTGTGTGTGTGTGTGTGTGTGTGTGTGTGTGTGTGTGTGTGTGTGTATATATCAGGCTGAGGTTTACGGCTGGAGGGGTAGGCATGGAGAACACGGTGCAGTCGAACCATGGATGAGGGTGTAGCATCACACAGGGCTTGCTGGACCTCCCGCAGAGTGCTGAACCTTTGGCACCCCACTCAGTTGCAGCGCACATGCAGGACTTTTAGCTAGCGCTCTCGCCTACCTGGGGCTTGTCACTCACACTGGATGATGCGCCTTGCCTGCAGCGCTGGCTGCATCTTCTGATGAGGCGCCCCAGTGTCCTTGGGGTCTTCAGTTTCACTTCACTGCTATCTGCTGTGTCTGAGTGACAGGGGAGACACTGAGAGCACTCTGGTTGTCAGGTTGTTGCCACCCCTCTCCACCCCTGACGCACATTCACACACACACAAATGCACATGCAAACAACAGGGACCTCAGTTCTGCGTACCAGAGGATTTATCTGTCAAAGGTTTCAGCACCATGGACACTTCCAGTAGTGATTATGGCACCAAAGTTCTTCTGTTCTTCTATTCTAATTCTCTTTTATTCTCCCCCTCCCTCTCTGTCTCTCTCTCTCTCTCATTTCCCTCTCTTTCATATTTGAATCTTCTTTATTTAATCTCAAATCCTCCCCCCTTTTTATCTGCTGGAATTTATAGTTTATAGATCTCTTTGACGTCCCATTTTGTGTCTCCAGCTTCTTTTCCTCACTCTCCTTGAGCCCCCCCCATCCCCCACCTCTCAGCGTCATTGCAATGATGCACGTCACTCTTCCTCTTTTCTCTCTTTTCATCTCCTTCCTCCTCCTCTTCCTGAGCTTTTACCGTCAGCTACGTATTCATCTTGACACGAACAGTTGCCTGGCACCATAAATATTTTATTAGCCTCCTTCTTTTCCAAATGATAAAAACAAAGAAGAAGTGAAGGCAAAAGTTTTTCACTTCCTTTGAGCTCCCTCTTTGTATAATCTGCTCTCAACTCTTCTGGTCTGACTCTTCAGCAGTTGGCCAACACTAGGCCCATTGATTTATTTCTTCAAATATACTGTTGCCGTCTAAAGAAAGCCATGTATGTCCTTTTTTTATTTTTGTTTTTCTTTGTATATAAACTGCAGGTGGCCTTTACACTGCCTGTATCTTTCGTGATGAATGAACCAATAGAATCTGTAGTAAATAATGTTTTTGCCTTTCCCTGCCTTCGGAGCTGCAATTATATATGAACTATTTGATCCAGGTGTCTGTAGATTAACCTTTCCAGTCATTAAAGGACCCATGTTTTAGAATAACACTTTTCCTTGCTTTTTTATTTAAACTAAACAAAACCAAAACAGGAGTTGTATGCAAACAATGTTAAAGGTTCTCTAGTTATCACAGTCCATATACAGGAACTGAACTGTAAGTACAGCCTATTTTGAGAAAATGCGTTTATGTATATCCACTTATTGAGCCTATAGCTGTTTAGCCTGTGCATGTTGAAGCTATAATGAGTTTTTAGCACAAATTGCTTTTCTAATGAGGCACAGTACAGGTCCACCTACAGTCTTATCTAGGGTTGCACAGTACACCACCTATTAATCATTATCAGCAAGTCCATCTTTACAATACTGATGTAGCAAAAGACTGCAATTTGAAAATGAATCTCTAACCAATCACAGAGTTTCTGACTGGGTGAGCAATCACAGCTCCTGGTGAGTTACTGGGTGTTATGAGAATCAGGTAATTTAACCATTAAAGTGACAAGTCAGTGCATAAATTAGCTCATAGTGTTTTGTATTTAGGTTGTATGCTAGCATTCAGCAGGGCTGGGACTCAGTGGAAGGTCTCATCAGAGCCACTTGTAATGACACTCAGCAAGAGTTCAGATGCCGATACTGAGAGAGCAGTAACTGAGACCATAGAGCATTAAGTCTGGGAGAGAGTGCTAAAGTAACCCATAGGGCTTTCGGGCGAGCTCATTCTAGCTCTGAACTGTGTAGTTTGGCTCTATATTTAGTCGATGGAGATTGTGTTTCGTAGGCTGCAATCACCAGGAGAACCTGTTGGACGACTTTTGTGTGTTCTGTTTCTGACACCCTTTGGATGGGTTGCTCAAGTTCTGCTGTAGTTCTTTACAGAAATGGGTCAGGCTGGAATATGTGGGCTGCAGTACTCCTCTCTGTTCCAGCACGAAAGATCGGCAGACCTCAGCTCAACTCTGTTTTTGTTTTAGCAAGATGGATTTGTTGGACTTTTTCTCTTGGTTAGCTAAGGAGCGTAGCAGATCTAATTCAGGACCCAGTTAAGAGAGATAAATCACTAAGAGCATTGTGGTCCAGTGCTATAGCGGGAAGGAAATTGAGGTTCTGTTCTGTAAATATCGCTGAGAGGCCGCAGCGTGCGATATGTGATCAGCCTTCACAGATAGCGAGATACTGGGTTTAGAGAAAACCTAAAGGTAAACCCCAGCAATGAATTGGAGTGCAACACTCTACCCTTTTCATCATTGCTTTCCTGATAACTCTATCCCACCCTGTATCAGAAAGCTCATAATGCTCACTTTTATTCTGTATGTTTCGCTGCGAAACCGTGGAGAACTGTGTATATTTGATACGACTATTTGAATGCACGTATGTCAGGTCTTTGAAGCCTATGAAAATATCCCTCTTTCTTAGTTGACGGCTCTTTATGAAAGTGCATTTGTTACACCATAAAGAAAGAGGAATATTGGTCTAGCTCTCCCTTAGAAGGACACAACGACCTTTCTCTTCCTTTCTCGTCTCGTCGTAATAGGCTATGCTTTTTTAAGGCTTGGGATCCTGTCCAATGCAAGCCCACCAAAGGATAGGATAGAAATGAATGCGGAGAAAGAAAATGTGTTGTGAAAGGAAAGGGAAAATCCAATCATTCGCTGACCCATTCAGAGCGGCATATTTTTTTCTCTTATGTTTTAAATCTTGAAGGTGTCATTCCTGATTTTTTTTCTTTTCTTCAAGGCTACAGATTTCTGCATGACATTTGGCATGAAATGCTTTCTCTGATCATGCTCCAAAGAAATCAATTTTACAAGGTATTCTGCTTGTTTCTATATTGGGTTTTAATCCAGTTGCATGCTCAAATCTAAAGCTTGTCAGCTAGTTTGTAAACTGGTAAGTCACAGGGGTAATTAAATCATGAGGATTTCTACTGAATAGACTTTGTCCCCTGTATTATACCTAGTTTGTGATTGGAAATGACTAGTGATTTCTTTTAGTAAAGAGTCTGGACATGGAGCCGCCATTGTTCACCATCTGATAAAATCCCTCTGGTTAAGGTGTATGTAGCAGTTCCAGAAAGCCTCGAGTGACATTTTACTTCACAAAATTAGCCCTCCTTATGGTAAATGAAAAATAATATTGGTTGATTCCACTGTCAGTTCCTATGATGTTAGTGGTACATCAATCTAGTGCCTGACGGTTTAACAAAGGGTAGAGCTTGTGTCAAGAATTATACCCTATTCCCCCCCTCCAAAAAAAAAAACCCTAATAATGAAAAACATACCATTACTTCAGAGTACAACACAATTATACTGAAGTAAAATCATTTACAAATTGCACAAACACACACACGTGATATTTTGCTGATACAAGTATTCAGTTGCACACAAACTTGAATCATTTCCATAGAAAAGCACTACCAACAGGGCATTCTCTGGAGCACATGACTGCCATGGCTAACAGCATAAAACAGTGGATAGATGGAACCCCATCGGTTGCTGAACTCACTAATGCTTCTGTGACCGAAAGCTATCAAATCCCCACTATATTTTTCCAGCATCTAGTGAAGCCCTCCCAGAAGATAGGTGCTAAGACTACGGTGAAGTGGGAACTCCCTATGAATACCATTGATTTCAGAAGGAACTCTAGATGAGCAGGTGTCTACAAACATTTTGTGTATACAGTGTACAGAAAGTTCAGACACACAGCCAGTTGGTGTGGTTAGAAATAAGCAGTGCCGGTCCAGACTGTATTCCTTGCTTTTCTGCCCTGAAGCGTTCTCTCTCTTTAGCTTGACTGCCGACATGATAGACACTGTATGTGGGATGTACCCAGGAGAGAAACTACAGTCAGAGGAAAAAACTTCACTCAACCATCAGTTTGTCTCTGACTCACTCCTTCTTCGTTCTCTGTTCTTCCTCCACCCTGTTGCTATTCCTGTCCGCTCTATGTGGGTCATTGCACTCGTCCGTTGGGGGGGAAGACAAATGGGAATATCCTTCTGTCCTTTTCTTCATTTTCCTCCGGGTTCCCGCCTCCACTTCGTTGACTCCCTGTATCTCCAGAGATGTCTCCAGCCCTGTGTTTGACATCTTAGCCTATTTGGGGGCGGTCCAGTGGGTGATGGTGTGTTACTTTGGGGTGTTTTGTGTGCGTGTGTGTTGCTAAACTATGCAAATGGGTACACCCTGGCAACTTAGTCTGAAGGTGTTTGATCAGGATGTACAACCGTCTCAGTGGGATGTTTTGCGAAGCAGGATTTCTCAGGAAAGCTGGATAACTTTGATCCAAAGAGGGAATTCTGAATGAGTTTAATGTGAATGCCCCATTGCTCTCCTTTTGAACTTGGACCTGGAATCTTTGTTGGTCAGGGACATTGGTCAGTGTAAAGAGTCTGGAAATTCAGCAATGTTGGCAAAAATGCCCACAATAAAGTCCTGATGTTTTTTAATTTTTTTATTTTATGTCTTTGGTGTAAGAAAAACATTTAATTCAAGGTTTCACACTTGTCCTTAGGTCTTTTATTTAGGTCTTATATTAGGACTTATATTAGGACTTGTAATGGGCTTTTGCAGTTTGTCTTTGTTGATGCTGTAAATACGAGTGTTTATTTTTCAGTGCACTAACAGCACTCAATCTCGGCACATGCTAAGCTTACAAAATAAAGGAGCCTTGAATATTGACTGACAGCTTGCTCCTAACCCTAACAGACAGACAAGCTCCGAATCAATATTTACAGCATCTTCCTCCAGTACCCTGTTACCTGCAACGTGGGAAGGTCACAAAGAAACCTGCTTGTGTTTCTGGGGCAGTTCTTGCTACACAGTATGTTTTAATAAATCCCACTGTAAATTCCTGTAGAAATACTAATATATGTTACAATTTAGCATGTTAAAGGTTATCTCTTGCATTTTACAATTTTGTTGGCCAAAGTTTTAAAAATATGTAAGCCTATGTTTTAGCTGTAGGCAGGTGATCTATGCTTGGTGGTTTCTATCCTGCAGTTTCATTATTGAAGTCTTGGCTTTGTCTGATTGGGTTTTTTGGGTAAAAATGAATTGCTTGGATGAGTTAATATACTGATAGTGATCTATAGAATAATTGATTACTGAATAATTAGTAATCTGCCCTAGATATTTGACAAAATGACCCACATTTTCAGCCATGTGGGGTAGAAACTTGGCATGAAACCACATCTTTCTGTAGAAGGGTTTTTCCCCCTATAGTTGTCATATTCTAACAAATGACTCAGTGTTTTGATGACTCAAACTAAATAGTGGGTGAACGTAAACCCGGGTTAGGGAAACATTTTTTGGATAGTAAAGCTATGGATAGATGATTTGAGGAGTTGATTTGATCCCCAGAGTTCCTCCTGGCAGGATCAGGCTTACAAGGGCATATGCAGCAGGTCTGAAGGACGGAGTGGTGGTCAGGGCAGACGGATCATTTACCTCTCTGCTACATTATCGGATGCTGTTATGATGACAGGGAATAGCACTGCGCTGTGTGTTTAAGAATAGACCTGTACACATTGCCCTCCCCCTCAAGTCTGGCTGATGGTGGTGTGTGTGTGTGTGTGTGTGTGTGTGTGTGTGTGTGTGTGTGTGTGTGTGTGTGTGTGTGTGTGTGTGTGT
>JBBJLR010000034.1:2308264-2331195 GCA_037577145.1 Brachypetersius gabonensis
GGCTAGCAGTAAAGTTAAAAATACAGACTAAACTTAAGCAAACTTACCGGAAAGACAACAGCAGGTAGATTCAATAAATGTCAGTGCCAGGACATTAACCAATCATGACACTGAATGATCTGAACAAGTCCATCAGAAGTGTAGCTGAAATTTTATAATCTTGTGCAGAACCAACTTTTGTACATTAAGAGGGAAGAATGCACTGTTGAGTAGAAGAACGCTTTAAACCATGAAGAAAAGTCTATAAAGTGTTTACATGTAATGTTTACAATACTATTTATCCTATTTAACACCCTATTTGTACTTATAAAATTGGAGGCAAAAGTTCATCACAACACTGTCATAAACAAATATCTCACATCATGTTTGCTTCTGATGTCTGGTTCCTTCCCCCGGACATTCCTGTAGACATTCCTGTAGACATTCCTGTAGACATTCCTGTAGACATTCCAGTAGACATTCCTGTAGACATTCCTGTAGACATTCCTGTAGACATTCCTGTAGACATTTCTGACCCTCCAGGTTTCTCTAGAAGGAATCAAATCACGCGACACAACCTTGTTTGTGCTTAACGGTCTTAACGGCCGAAAGGTGCAAATATTTGGAAAAATAAGTGCATTCCCTTTTGAGCTTCAAGAACAGATATTCCAAGTTACACTTTATTAAAAAAACAGGGACATTTAAAAAAATTTTTTTTAAAAAAAATATTCAAAAATTACACTGAGGGCATTCATTCGTACGCCTCGTATGCTTCAGATAGAGATTAGGTTTAAAACTGCTGGAATGTTCTTTTAAGTGTGAGGGCAGTTAAAAGTGAATGTTAAATATACTTTCTAACAAGCCATAATGAACTCCATCATTAAGGGAATGTTGCAGTTGAGCAGGAGAAGCTCAGATGTAAAAGATGAAGAACATGGACCGAGATACTAAGCTCTCCATGTCCATATTCACTTTTGATGGATCAAGCACATTTCTCATTCACTGTCTCTCTCCCTCTCTCTCTCTCTGCTAAGCTAGTGCTTGTTCAGTGTGCTTCACATCTGGCACAAGGACTTCAAAACCTACTGCTCTGCTTTTAAATTCAGCGCGGCGCTCTTTTATCTGCCTTTAAAGACCCACTTCAAAAAGAAAGGAAGCTTTTGTTCATTATCTGTTCATTATTTGTATTAAAGCCTTCTATTAATGTGTATTCTGCTGCTAAAATGTGCGCGAATGTTCCTAAATAAGAAATAAAATGCGAGAAAATGCAGAGAATAATTGGACGGAGGAAATGCGATCTTTAGGAATGGTGGAACTGGGCGAGAAGATGAAAAGGGTCTCTGAGAGGTGCAGGGTGGGCTTCTTCCTTTATTTATTTTAAGCCACATGCCCTCCTTAGAAAGTGGCAAAATCTAGCCTGAGAGTGGGCGTCGGCATCAGAATGTCTTATGGCTTCCTTATTCTGTCATTTGCCCGTTTCCTTTTTAGCGATTGCTCTGTTCCCTGGATACATTCGGCTCTGGCTCACATGTTTCTTTTTGGACTCTGTGTTCTATATGTGCTCCTTTCAGTGGTGCAGCTCTGCTCCATATTGAAACATGCATGCATTTGTATGCCAGTTGCAGGGGAGTCATGTATTCAGGCATTCAGTGTGTGATGTGGGACGCCTTCACAGGAAATTATTTCATGTGAAGGGATCGAATCTTAAGTATAAAATATTCAAAGACCTTTTGATTCTGGGGATCTGTGTCATGCAGTGTGGTTAATTGAAGTATGTGTGAGGAAATGGGCTTGTTTTTGTTCATTTTCAGGACAATGTTCAGACGCTCTGAAAAAATATCAAGTCTTGTCTAGTCTGGACTTCAAAACATTAAGTGTTTTTAACATTTTTGGGAAGTTACACAGGATAAGTACATGTCTTTGTAATGAGGATAGGAATAGCTCTGGGCAGTATAGCAGTGTTTACTGCTATTGTGAAAAACGTATGCTTTACTAAGCACGTTATGATATTGTCAGTAAGGACACTCATTACAACAACTTAAAATGGACCTTTTTGCCTTGTGGTAGTTTATAATTATAATTACAGTAATCCCTCGCTTTTCGCGGGGGTTATGTTCCAAGAGCACTCGCGTATAGTAAAAAAAAAAAGTGTTGTCTTTTGGTAATAAAATGCCTAAAAATGTCTATTGTAATAGTGTAAACCCTAAATATGCCCCCAAATATGCTCCCAGAACACTTTCATTTCATTTTAAACTCAGTTTAATGCATTACCCTTAAAGAAAATGTAAAGGTAAATAAATAATCAGAATCAGAAAACTTAAAAAAAAACGTTAGCATTAGCAGTTAGTATTAGCAGTGTGCAAAGACTGGTGCAAAAAAGAAACGTTGAAATAACTCTCTACTCACATCTTTAGAGAGGACACAGCTCACTAATACTACATAAACTGAGAACTGTTGAAAATGGGGTGGGGTGAGGGGGTTAAACACTAAAATACGAGGACAAGACAGGGAGCAGTCATGCTACAGGCTGCAGCAGCTTCTTCTTTTTCTTCTTTTAATGGGTTGATAACATTTTAGTGTATTACTGCCGCTGCTGGACTGGTGATAGTAATACAGTTTGGTTCTCAGAAAAAAAAAAATCCTGAGGGGTTACTGTATTTATAATTCAATGTTTCATTTCCAAATGTAATGACTTCTGCTTCTCAAATGGGATTTTTTGGTGATGTTTCTTTGCGCTTTAGGGTTGCGAAAAAGAAACTGTCTCACCTCCTTCACCATCACCAACCCCACCTATCCCCGAGTGAAACTGAGAGACTCTCCCTAATGCAGCATTTCACTGGGAAGTACATCACGGCGCAGAAAGAAAATGCATTATGATTTCTGATTCACACTGACTTTAACATAGTGTTAACATAATGAGACTTTATTACATGTTTTGATCATTTCTGTTGCTCTACGTTCCTAAAAAGACGTTGCCACAAAGATTATTTGAGTGATGCTATATAGGAACCACATTATTTCCCTAAAGAATTATTATTATTCATGAATTTTTCACATGGTATATATGACAGCTGGTGCTGTGAGAGTTTTGAAAGTGATGACATATGTCATTCAAATGAGATGTATATTTGACCCCATTTCTTGAAATTGTATGAAAGCAAAACTGTACGTGTTTATGGTGGGGCATTTTGGAGACTACGTGAACTGATGTGAGAGGCTTCACGACTGTGACTCTGGTGAGTTTTAGTGCCTGTTTCATGTGGCTGGTAGGCTGCCATCACTTGACTCTGGCTGCCTTTGATTAGGGGTTCAAAGGCCCGTCTGAAAGTGAGGCTCTCTCAGAGGGCTCTGGCATGTTTTCAAAACCGCCATGCTGTCTGCACTCCTCCCCTTCCCCAAACTCTGCCTGCCCTCCCTCACCTGCCTGTGTGTGTCCTCTCACCTCTGCACCCGGCCATGTGGTGTTGGAAGGAAAAAAAAGAGAATACGCCTTATCACACACACCAGATCGTACACACACTGTACCCGAGTCTTCATGTGGATTGTATGGGTTGCCCTAGAGAACAACCTGAAATCAATCTGTAGATATTCTGGAACCACATTACCATGTAAAAGATCTGTTTTATAGAAATGTGTCTCCTCCCTCTAGGCCGGATGCTTGAACCTCACAGAGCTTGAGTCGTATAGCATGGGGCTTGTCCTTGACTGTGAAGGGCTCCAGAATAGAAAATCAAGGACTGTGCAACTGATCATTGCCGGGGCGGTTGTGAAAATAACTAATATGTTTACTAGCTTTTATTCACTAATAGGCCAAATGTTTCATTATTCTCATTATTCCTATTCTCATTTTTCTTCTTATTATATTACTTATCTTAGTATTTGGTCCTGCTGTACAGAAAATAAAAACATTCACAAAGTACAGAGTGTTGTGTAACATTTCAAGAGATATAACACAAGCTTTCAAAGTGGAAACGTGTCCTCCAAGTATTAACAAAGTGTAACAGTTTGTCCTGTTATCAGTAGAGGGTTGTGGCTATTAGTGCTAGGCCTTCACTTCAGTAAATACATGTCAAAAAGAAGGAAAAATATCTTAAGGATAATACTAACAAATAGTTCCCACGATTAACCAACATTAGCATAGATTTTATTTTGTATGTTGCAGTTTTGCAGTGAATCTTTTGGTAGCCCTGGCATAGAGCTACAGCCACCCCATTTGTATTCATATTACAGCAATGTCGTCCAGAAATGTTCTCATTTAGACTTGGTACCTACTCATTGTGAGTCATATGGTTGGTAGTACTGCCAAAGCTTAACTACAAAAATCCCTGATTTTGTTGAATGACCGACAGTAACCCCACCCCTTTCATGGGGTTACATTCCAAGAGCACCTGCATATAGTGAAAAACTGCGTTGATGTGTTTTGGTTAAAAAAAAAATCTAATAATGCCTATTTTTATACTGTAAACCCTAAATATGCCCCCGAATCTACTCCAAGAACATTTTAATTTCATTTTAAACTCAGTTTAATACATTACCCTTAAAGAAAATGTAAAGGTAAACCCATATTTGCCTCTTTTAATTTAAATTCTCTGGCGAAATATGCAACTCGGAAGGTTGTGGGACAAAAGTATTGGGACCGTGATCCGTGTAAAACTGGGTTACTGTACTTGTAGTTTGATTTCACAGAAATCAGTAGGTTGTCAACCAAGGCTTATAAAGCCCTGCTACAAGTAAGGGCCCACAGTTATGAGATGTTTTTCTGTGGATATTATGATGAGTCAGTTTATTCATGTTAATCATCGAGTAATCAATGTGCATCAGTCTTTTTTATATCGCAAACCTTGTCACATTTGCAATCTAAAGCAATATAACTGTAGCAGTAATATTTTGTTCATATTGTGCAGTCTTGTCCAAATCAGATCCCCAGGATCCCCTGTGTTTAGATCGAGTATCTGTCTGCCTGTAGTAGTCCATTTGTCTGGGAGTGATAGAAGCCAGTGGAGATGAACAATGGAGTAAGTGAGTAACTTAATGCCCTCATCTGATGCTCCAGCACTCCGTCCTGTCTGTGGCCTGAACGATGCTATCGCGGCCTTACCAGAACCCTACCTCTTTTCTTACTGGAAACACCACCCCCTTAAGCTTCCCCACCCATCTAGCAGAGCCACGCTTCCCGCATGCAGCTCTACAACACCCTGGAGCCTCAACCTGGTTTGGCCCAACCCTGAAGCCACAGACGGAGCTCCACAGGTGGGCCGGAATGACCCTTTAGTTACATATTCTCAGTGATCCTGACTCTAATCCATCTATACCCACATATGGAAGATAACTGAATAATTGTATTTCATTGCAGTGTATTATTTTGGAAGATTTATACCGTACCCAAGAATGATTGAAACTGAATACTTGTACTTTTCTTTAAGTACGTTTTTTAAGGTGAAAACACACTTTTATTATGAACATTTTCATTTAGTCCTTCAAATTACTCAATGCCAGGAGATTTTCCTTTTTTTCTCTTGTCGGTCCACCCAGCAGACCCACCCCTGTCCATGCCTGATTGTAGGGGTTGATTTAATGATTTATATGTCTCTGCTGACATATTACTATTTGACCTTCCGGACTGTAATTTGCTGACACAGGTGTTTCATGTTATTGTTTTAAATAATTCTACATGTAGTTCCTCTCACGTGTTCCTATAAACTGCTTTTGTCCTGATAATCTCTGGCATTCTTAGTCATTCATCAAAGTCTTCGCAATATACAAGAATATAGTACACTGCCTTTTATTCCAAAGCACTAATGCCTTATTAGAATTCTCCATTAAGTAAACAGAGAGTACGTTTGGATAGCCATATATTCAAATAACCGCACCCATGGCTAGTCCTAATCAATGGAAGCATTGGGAATGCACATAACTTAGAGTTGATGTATGAAGCGCCGCTCTTGTCTTGCAGGTAGTGACTGTATTAGCAGCTATGGGCCAGGTGGCGCCGCTTCTCCCCATTGCTCTCCCTGGCGGCTAGAGGTGACACTCCATCAGGGAAATTGATCGGGCTCGTTGCATGGCTAATTTATTGATGATCTGCCTAGCGGGGATAATGAGTGTACGGACCACTGATTGATGTCCAAGCGGCCGTGCAGCGACCCTGGGATTACTGCAATGCTTCTGCGTAGCCCATAACAAGAAACTGGTTTAGATCTAGCAGCTAATGCATGGATATATGGATTAAAGCCTAATCTGAATTAATACTCCCGTTTAGGTGTATCTATCAAGCTGCTCTGCTTTGATGGGCCATGTTCCAGAAAAGCCAACTATGAAGTCAGTTAAAATCTGAAGATGTCAAACAGCTGAAGAAACAAGTGCAAATGTGTTTAATGTGTAGAGACACTCCTACACATTAAACACATGAAGACATGCACAGGCAAAGAAGAACAGTGGTCTCAGGTAAAGCTTACTGATACAGTACATAGACAGTTACTGAATAGTGCTGAATTGAATAAGCACACTCTCACAACAGCATGCCAAACGTGCTGTAAAGTTAGAATGTGTAGTAATCATGTATCACGTTATTACTATATATGATACACCTTAATATTTGGATCACCTGACATCTGATCATTGGGAGGAAAAAGAGCCAGTAGTGCTGCAAAAAGCAAAAGTTAAAATATTACAGTTTGTACAGATGATGTTTCACAAACTACTTCAATAAATCCAATTAAGCAGGACTAATTATGCTCTGCTTGTAAATAAATGAGCAATTTGTCAGTGCGCTTTAAGTACTGACGATATCTTATTGAAACACACTATAATGCATCACGGTAATGATGAATATAGTAAAACGGCACAGCTCTGTTCAAAGCCTGTGTAAGGAGCTGAAGTCCTAGAGGCTAAAACAATGCAAAAAGTAATATAGTCTGATAAGTTGTGCTCCCCTACAGTGTTGCAGCCGGACAATTTGAAGTCAAAGAATGCCTTCAGTTCAGTGTCTGCTGCCAACTGTTAAGCACAGTGGGAGTCATTTAGTACAATAATTGCTGTGTATGGTCACATTATGGTCAAGGAAAATAAGGGCATTTTGCAGGACAATTGTACCCTATGGTACAAACATTGTTCTCTCATAATGCTAATAATGCTCTTCCAATATCGTAACGCTCCTACACACACACACTGCTAAACGGTTTTAGCAGTGGATTAATGAAAAACAGGATAATTGGCACTGATCTAATACTGGGCTGATATCAGCAGAAATGGCTGTTTTAAATATCTTTGGGAAAAAATTATGAATCCAGTGTTAATCCTGTAACAAATTTAGCCTGAAATAGCACGCACTCACATCATCATGTTGTGTATTTCATTGTATGGGGTAGTAGAGTATTTGAGTAATTTCAGCATTAAATCCTTTTTATCTTAAATGTTGTCAAGTAACTTCACTGAATACATTTTTTTAAAGCATGGTAGTTGTTATAAGGAATATACTTTCATTTTTCAGTTTTGGAAAATCTCTACTTGTAGTGCAACGCCTTTTATGGTCTCCCCAGTCACAAGATCTAAACATCATTGAACCTTTTGTAAGAGGTTCAGTAGTGTCGAGCGCAAAGGACCTCAAAGTCCCTCCTTCATCCTTCAAAGAACGAAAGGCTTTTCTTGCTCGAGTTTGGACCAGTGTCCCACTACACACACAAACAGTTCAAGTCAGCGTCTTAGAAAGCACTTGTTCTTAAAGCAAAGGGTAATCCTGCTTTTTATTATGTCCTTAAAAAATGTCATAGATGTACAAACCTCAAGTCCATAAAAGATTGAGACATGTTCCAAAACAGCTGTGAGGCTACAAGCTTTGTGAGCTGTTCATGCATGGATGTAAAAGGGCCATCCAGGAAAGACATCGTGTCCAAAAAAAAAAAAAAAGAAGCACATTTGTGATTACATTGCATCTGGAATGTTTTGGAAATCAGTAAACATGAATAAATAAATGAATTGATTTACATTTAAGGCAGTTAGCAGACGCTTTTATTCAAAGCGACTTCCATTCCCTAACTACAGGGGACAGTCTCCCTGGAGCAACTTGGGGTTAAGGGTCTTGCTCAGGGACCCAGTGGTGGTGCTGAAGGTAGGATTGAAACCCATGACCTCTTGGTCCGGAGGCAAGTATCCTACCCACTAAGCTACCTCCACCCCGCTATTAAATGCTGAATGTTCAAGTATATTTACCACTCTGCAACAGGAAACACGCCTATAATGAGTCTTCCATATTCATAAGGTTTTTAAGTAGTTTGATCGTATTATTGGCTTGCTGTTAATGCTTCACACAATCCTGCACTTACTGATGCATTACCTCTGCAATGCCAGTAAATACTCTGAGCTAGCGCGCATGTATTTTCTTCACCATGAATACAGTGCATCAGCGCTCGTTGGTCACACACCCATTGGCATTAGTGATAAATGACCCGACTGGGTCGAAATCAGATATTTTCCATCTGCGAACCGTCCCAGAGCCTTGCATCTCTTAGCTGATAGTGGAGTGATTGAGTAAGTATTCATTACTTAGCCTTTAATGGATATGTCAGCTGACCTCTCCTGTGTTCTTCATAATGACGGTTTGTGGCTGAATGTTGGAAGCTAAATTGAAATAGAGAGGATGAGGGTAATCTGTTGTGCATGTCCTTCAGTGCAGAGTATGTTATGTGATCCTCGTCTGCTTTTAAGTGAAAAGCGGTTTCTCATCAGCGTAAACCCTTCCCGTGAAACTGAAATTCATATTGCAACCCCCACCTCCTTTTAAACGTTATGAAGAGGGGGGGTTCTTCTCATTGAGGTCACTTTACAGCAGTACCCCATCAAAGGGAATTTGTAATCCATTAAAAGGTATGAGAGTTCTCTATTCAGTACATGTCTGTGCTGTGTAAGGCATACTTGTTCAGTCCATTAGAGGATACTCGATATGGGAACTGGCCACAGACCTGGAACCCTGACCAAGAGAGCACAGAGCAGTGCAGTGATCTGTATGACCCTTTTACTAGGATGAACTGTTATAAAAGCGAATAAAAGGTTGCATGAGGAGATTTTCTCTTTCCAATTATCTATTTTTTTCCGTTTTCTCAATAGAACCTGATCCAACCGATTTTAGCTGCAGACGGTCTGCTCACTTCTAAAAGGCTGCCGCTGAATCTTGTAAATAACAATGGAATACATGATAGCATAACATGGATTCAAAACTGCACTAGTCACACTCTAAAAATGGGGTCTTAGAATAAGACATTAGATGTTAGCTGCTTTTATGAAGTTTTATCTGTCTGTCTGTCTGTCTGGATATCCATTAATTCATCCTTCCATCTATTTTATTGACTTATTTTATTTATTAATCAATAGACCAATGCAGTGATAAGCATTTCATGTTTCTGGAGGCATTTGCTCTCTGTATGGTTTGCTGGTCCTCATGTGTCACTGCTACACCACTTCCTTACTACCAGTTCACGCATCTGGAAAACTCAGAACAGTATTATTATAAACTGCTGCTAATGCAATATCTTTAGACAGCTCAGTGCACTTGGAGGAGAACAATAACTGCCAGTTCTGTAATGTCAACTAGCAGAGACCCATTGTGCTGAGAATGGTAGTGAGTGATGTAGGGAGACGAAGAACCATTTGTGTTCTCTTGGAATCCTATTCATGGACAGGTGCAGCTCCACTGGAGATAGAACTCCCAATCTCACAGCTCACTTACACAGCTGTGCCACTCAGAAGTACTTTTTTACCAAGGAATTCATGACAATATATTGGAAAAGGTTCACGTCAGCGTTTTACTGTGACATGGAAAGGGCATTCTGTGTTTTTATGTTCCTCTTATTGTCTGTGCACTCAATAATCCCATTGTGTAGGGGTCGGAGCCACTCCTTTTATATGAACATGTTGGATCTTCTCGTGATTTATCCTCTCCATGTACTTGATTTTTAATGTCTGTTTGTGTTTGCATAAATTTGAATGCATAAAAATGCACCTATTTGATTTTTCTCGTTTGACATGTGAGGTCTGTGTACAGACATGTGATATTGATGTTCGTCCCTTTCAAACAGAATGTGTTTGTGAGTGATGATAAATGTGTTTGTGTCTGAGTGGATGTGTTTAACATTCTATTAGGGTGCGTGTGAGGGTGCATGTTTGTGTGTGTTCTTTCATATACTGAGGATGTGTGTCCCCTCGTTTCTTCTCCCTCTTTATCCTGTTAAAGCATTGAGTGCTTCTGATCACACATGAATGAAACACAGTGTTCTGTCCTCATCTACACATTGCACACCACACACTACCGCTACAGATACACTACTGAGCCAATATTTAACTTGATTGTATTAATTGTAAGGTTATCTACTTTTTAATTCAGTTTCTTCCAGTTTATTTATTCCTTCACTAGATTACATTTCATTCTGTGTTTTGATGATCCTGGCCTCACTATGGAGCTTGAAAGGGTCCATGTAATGGAAAACAGAATTGTTCTTCTTTTGCCATTTTTAAATGAATTGTTTTTATGTTGTTATGAAAACAAACACATTCTCATATATACAACTGAAGTCTACCTGAAGTTTGGAGCCACACTTGGTGCTGCGTTTCAGCTCACACTGATTTTGGAAGGAGATACAAAAAAGGGCAGCCAATCAGAACAGAGGTCATTTACATACATCACTCTGCCGTTTACATATGCACATATATTACTGGGAAAAACAGCTCCTGTCATTCTAAGACCTAAAGAGGTGTTGAAAAACGATGAAGTGAAAATGAAACCTAAACCAACCAAAACAGCAGCATTCCAAGGAGTTTTAGCACCAGCGCAGGTGAAGCATAGGTGATAATGAAATATACTGAACAAAAATATAAATGCAACACTTTTGTGTTTTTGCTCCCATTTTTCATGAGCTGAACTCAAAGATCTGAAACATTTTCTACATACAAAAATCCCATTACTCTCAAATGTTATTCACAAATCTGTTTAAATCTGTGTTAGTGAGCACTTTCCCTTTGCCGAGATAATCCATCCCACCTCACAGCTGTGGCATATCACGGTGCTGATTAGACAGTATGAATATTGCACAGGTGTGCCTTAGACTGCCCACAATAAAAGGCCACTTTTGAGCATACAGTTGGCATGCTGACTGCAGCAAGGTCCACCAGAGTTGTTGCCCATGAAATGTATGTTCATGTCTCTACCATAAGCCATCTCCAAAGGCGTTTCAGATCATTTGGCAGTACATCCACCTGGCCTCACAACCGCAGACCATGTGTAACCACAGACCATGTCTAAGACCAGCCACCCGGACGCTGCAGCAACAACCGGTTTGCATGACCAAAGAATTTCTGCACAAACTGTCAGAAACCGTCTCAGGGAAGCTCCTCTGCATGCTCGTCGTCCTCATCGGGGTCTGGATCTGACTGCAGTGCGTCGTCGTAACCGACTTGAGTGGGCAAATGCTCACATTTGATGGCGTCTGGCACATTGGAGAGGCGTTCTGTTCATAGATGAGTCTTGGTTTTCATTGTTTAGGGCAGATGGCAGACAGCGTGTGTGGCGTTGTGTGGGTGAACGGTTTACTGATATCAGCGTTGTGGATCGAGTGGCCCATGGTGGCGGTGGGGTTATGGTGTGGGCAGGCATATGTTATGGATAACAAACGCAGGTGCATTTTATTGATGGCATTTTGAATGCACAGAGATACCATGATGAGGTCCTGAGGCCCATTGTTGTGCCGTTCATCCACGACTATCACATCATGTTGCAGCATGATAATGCACAGCCCCTTATTGCAAGGATCTGTACACAATTCCTGGAAACTGAAAACATCCCAGTTCTCGCATGGCCAGCATACTCACCGGACATGTCACCCATTGAGCACGTTTGGGATGCTCTGGATCGGCATATACGACGGCGTGTTCCAGTTCCTGTTGATATTCAGCAACTTCGCACAGCTATTGAAGAGGAGTGGACCAACATTCCACAGCCTACAATCAACAACCTGATCAACTCTATGCGACGGAGATGTGTTGAACTGCGTGAGGCAAATGGTGGCCACACCAAATGCTGACTGTTTTTCTGACCCCGCCCCCCAGTAAGGCAAAACTGTGCACATTTCAGAGTGGTCTTTTATTGTGAGCAGTCTAAGGCACACCTGTGCAATATTCATGCTGTCTAATCAGCACCTTGATATGCCACCTGTGAGGTGGGATGGATTATCTTGGCAAAGGAGAAGTGCTCACTAACACAGATTTAGACAGATTTGTGAACAATATTTGAGAGTAATGGGTCTTTTGTATGCAGAAAATCAAAAAAAAAAAAAGTGTTGCATTTATCTTTTTGTTCAGTGTAGATCATAATAAGAAGCCATAAATTATCTCTTAAACATTTTGAATCACTTGTCATATTGAGCTGATTTTATTTTGTATTCATTTATTCATTCATTTTCTGTTACCGCTTAATCCTTACTAGGTTTGCGGGTACCTGGAGACTATCTCGGGGTTACAGGCGCAAGGCAGGGACTCACCCTGGGCGGGGTGCCAGCCCATCGCAGGGCTTATTTTGTATAAATAAATAATTTAAACAATCATTTTTAATGGTTTACTCAGTATTTCAATAATCTGGCAGCAGTATAGTAAATTATAAAATGCTAAACAGCATAGTATAATTATCTATTTACAATTAATTTTAAGACCTGATCACCTTTATTATCAAGATGGTGTGATACATTAACAGCAAGCCAAAAATACAATCAATCTACTTAAAAACCTTATAAATAAGGTTCACAACAGTGGCAGTATCTGTTCTACTGCTTCCAAATCAGCACCAGCTGCCAAATTACACAGTTATGGAAGGCACTAAATGCTTTAGTGGTAACAGTTAACTTAGCAAATAGAAAGAAAGACTGAAAACTGCTATTACAGTTGATTCAAACTGTAGAGATGGAAAAAGGCCATAAAAACCTGCTAGTTTTATTGAGCCGGTGACACCAATGCTAATTTCTGAATGGCTCCACTGCAGCCCTGAGCACGTCTTTAACAGCCGACCGTTTCATGTTAGAGATGATGTCAGTCTGACACATTACAGTTTGGGCTGTTTATTGGCAGTTTATTTCGAGTTCCAGCCACTTTGAGAGCTCCCTCAGGCATCACATACAGACTCTGAACTTACACATGTAAAAGGTTACAGTTCAACAAAAGTTGAGGTGATTTGAATATGGAAAAGCATTCCCAACAGCCTCATAGCCAGCCCCTCCCCCCCGCCCCAGCATCTAGACAGGACCCAGAACGTGGTTTTAAAGACTGCTGTCCCAAAAGTACTGATCTTCACTCCAGCAAAATGGTTATTTTTGTTTGTTGGGGGTTGTTTTATTTGAAAATATCAATGAAAAACACAAACAGTACAATGCACTTTTAGTTGGACAGATATTTCCCTTTTGTCATTGATACATCTGCAATGTATCTATGTGATAGATAGATAGATAGATAGATAGATAGATGTATCACAAATTATATATATGTGTGTGTGTGTGTGTGTGTGTGTGTGTGTGTGTGTGTGTATATATATGTATATATAAAATATATATAAAAATACAATAGTAGTGGATCAGGAGTCGTGGATTCAGTCACACGCAGAGAACCGAACTCAATTTTGAGAACGCGGAAATATCCTCTGCCTTTTTTTTGCTTTTGTGTTCCAATAAATATATTTTTTTCTGGATGTTTTCACACAAGGGGACTCAGGGCAGGCTGTAGCCGACCTGGAAGCACTTTTTTCGAATTCCACACCAGGGTTGAGCCCCGCGCACCAAGTGTGATTTCTCCACGGTGCAGGCACTCAGACACTCCAAACTCCACAGTTCGATTGATCTCCAGGAGACCTTTCCAACGAGCCCTCATTTGTATTTTTAGCCCAAATAGCAGACCGCTGCCTGTTAAGATTACAGTAGATCTTTATTGTATGTTAATGCAGGGTCAACATAACAATAAAATGTGTTGGACGAGAATAACACAAGCCATTCAGCATTTACAGAACTGCAAAGGTCTCAGGCACCTATGCAAATAGTTTAAAGCCATTTTTTAAAGCAAAGTTAATATTCGAATAAATGCAAACAAACAAGAAAGCAGTACAACTTCAGATTTGTTTTGTTTGTAAAAAAGTTGATACTTTATGAGCTGGTAATGAGAACACAGGTTCGGTTCCAGATTCCTTCTCCATATCTCCAGCCATAGCTTAAATTTGTGAAATTCCACCAGCAGCTCATCTGATTTAATTTAATTGATTAAAATGAAAAGGTATAAAATTAAAAGTCATAAATAGGGAAATGTGTGTACTCCAGTATTGCACATTAGACAAAGTGACAAAAGTAAATACCAGTAATTGCACATTGGAGGAAAAGTGACGAGTGTAAATAAGAGTAAAGTAAGTAACTTTGTACTGATGTGAAGTGACAGTGCATGTAGAGGTACAGTCTATCACAATATTGTGCATATTGAACATTTATTGATGCTTACAAAAACACAAATCATGCAGCGATATACAGTAGATGTTTCACAGTTTTTAAATGATAAAAATACTCAACTCTATATGAGCAATACAGACATCAATTACATGTTCGGAAGGGATTTTAAGGAAAGCCATACAGTCTTAAAGCAATAGTTCCTCAACTCAAGGATCTGCATGAAGAAGCTGCTCTGTGTGTGGGAGTATTTACTGGCCACCTTAACCCCTAACTATGACATTGCCTTCAGCTCTGATTTCTATCTAGACAAAGTATATACAGAATATTCATGTAGTGTGTTGCTGCTGCAGCAGCTCAGGCCCCTGAGACCAGGCCTCACTGGGTGAGATGGATGGTGCAGTTAATGCGTGTGGTTGCAGACAGTCTGCTTAGCAGCATGCTGATGTCACAGCGCTCCAGTAGCGTGGCCTAATTAAAGTCTCCGCTCCTCTGGATCACCTTCAGCCTCTCTTGGCAACACACTAATGAACCAGACAGAATTTTTAAATTGTGTGTCACCACTGGCTTTTCAGTTCTTTTACTTACTCAGCCATTCACGCGTTCATTCACTCAGTCCTGCGGTGACTGTGGCTGAAGTTTTCATTTTTTCATCTCGGGCCACAGCACCTAAATGTGTCTGGTGTATCTAGATGTTGCTTTGCATACTTTGCAGACACTGACTCTGTGGTGAAGGCAAGGTTTCTATTAGATGACTCTTTCATCTGTTCATTTCATTTTTAGATCCTGCTTAGAGCAGCCCATGGTTGCTGAGTGTAAACACAAGGTTTGAAGGATCAGAAAATGTATCACGCTCTGGAACTAATGACAGTTCTTGACCTGCCTAATCAGTCCTAATGAGTCAATTAAAGCCTTATTCATTCATAAAGGCTGTTACAAATTTTGCCCAAGCCACAATATTTGTAATTTTTTAAAGTAACTATAAGGAGGGCCCATGGTGGCACAGCGGGTAGCGCTGTCGCCTCACACCTCCAGGGTTGGGGTGAAAATCTGTCTGGCCTTGTGTGTGGCCTTGTGTCTTCTCACAGTGGTGTGTGTTTTCTCTGGGGTCACTGGTTTCCCTCACAGTCCAAAGACATGTCAGGTGAATTGGGAATTCTAAATTGACTGTGAGGTTGTTGTTTGTGCCTGCCTTGTGCCTGTTGCCTCCGGGATAGACTCTGTGACCCCAATGTGGATGAAGGTTAAAGAAAACGAATGAGATAGTAATCACCTCTAAGGTGTTAAGATTTGCAGGTGAACACTATTTGAATGTTATTTGTTGAAAAGTTAGTGTTTACTTCCTTTCACTTCCTTTTAGATGTTTCACCTAATTGATGTGTTAACTAAGCAGAACAATGGGAGAACGAGATTTAAACATTTCTCATATCTTCAGTTGAATTTTACAACATGTGTTTATGTAGATAGAGTTCACTATTTGAATGTTATTTATTAAAAAGTTTGTTCCTTTCACTTATTTGACCAAGGATGACCAGGCTTTTGCACATACAGTCGCATATCAACACTGTCGAAACCTCCAAAAAAAGAAGAAAATTTGTAGAAAATTTGCTGAAAAAAGAAAAGCCTTCTTAATGTTCAGTGTAAGGTGATGTAACACAATTTTCAATTTGTCGGGTTCGTCCATTTTTTGTATATAGGTGTACTTTAAAGTCTAGAACTGGTTGTTTACAATACTGGTTCATTTCTGTTCCTCAGGCTATAATACACTGTACAAAATGTAACGTTTTTTAGTGAATGTTAATTTACCTGTGCAGAGAATCATTCTTTTTATCTTGTGCGATTTATAGCGACTTCTCAACCCCGCCAGTCATACAGTAATGGCACAGGCACAGTTTCTTTTTGCCTGTTTCTGAGACTAGGCTGTGGTCCCTGAGCCTGTGCTTGGTTAGGATCTGTGTCAGCTTAGATCTTTCACTCAGTTGCTCACTACTCAATAACTAAGTAACTGTCTGAGTCTCTCTCACTCACTGTCAGGTGTAGGCCTCCACTCTCCTCTCTCCCCCTCCCTTATTCCCCCTCTCCGTGTTCCTAAATCTCCCCGGCCTCTCCTCTGGGCTCCCCCTGGTAGTTTGTGTGAATTTGCCTCTTTGCCTTTGCACTGATAAGACTTCACTGAGAGCTCTCAAATGCATCTGATTATTTCTCAGCTCCGGCTTATGCTTTGTGCACTTTTCTTCTCCCTGCATCTCTGAGGCTCTGCGCCTCAAACAGCCTCCGGTCTGGATGAATGCGGCCCTTTTAAGTCTTTTAAGACTCTTGAAAAGCAGCCTTTTGTTGTTCTAAAAGGTCACTGCAAAAACGTGTTTTCCATCTGAGGTGGGAGGCTTTGCTTTCTTTTTTTTTTCCAGACTGTTATCAGTCGCAGGATTAGAGAGGTGTGTGTAAGAGAGAGAGATTGTGCGTATCAGAAAAAAATGTTATAGATGTTTCATCTAATTGATGTGTTAACTAAGTAGAACAAAGGGAGAACAAGATCTAAACATTTCTCATTCAATTGAATTTCACAATGTGTTTATTTAGATAGAGTTCATGCAGGATCAGTTAAACCTTTAGAGGTTTTGAGCTTATAGAAATAATAATAATAATTAGATCACAACTATTGTTGACCTCTAACTAATTTAAAAGGTTTATTGTAATTATTTTACAATGTAAATAATAATATAGATAAATACTAAAGAAATACTTTATATATAGGCATCAACTTTTGCTAATGAATATATACTTCTTTGCTCATTTTAATAGGTAAAAAATCTTATTAAAATAAAATGGGATTACGTTACCTATTACTTGTTTAAAAAAAAGTGTTTCTATTTTTCACCTCTTCTCTCTAAGACCCACACACAGCACTGAAGTACCAGTTTGAAAGTACTGGGTAAATACTGTAGTCAGATTTCAATTAGAAAGAAAAAGACCAAAAGGCATGTCACTCTAACAGTAATTGTTTGTGGTGTTAACTTGCTAGTTAAAATAAAAATGTGCCTTCGTTTGTGCAAAGAATGTCTGTGAATTCCAGTCTGTGCTATCAGAGTCCTGGCTTCGGGAGGTGAACTTGCTATTGACTCTCTCTTTGTCTTCCTTTTGTTTCTGTCGTTCTTTTTCAGAGGCCTTCGACATGGTCTTGCGTCTTGGCCGTAATTCCACTCTTGTCATGCTGAGGGACGAGTTCCCCACCTTGGTGGGAGGAGCCAGCGGTGCTGTCACTCAGCTCTTCCTGGACATGTCTCTCTACATCCTGGGCTCAGATGCAAATGTGGATGACATGGTGACTTCTTTCTTCTCTCGACTCTTCCCCCTGGCCTACCGCCGCCTTCTGGGCCACGGCGTGGCATCAGGTGCCTCAGAGGACTGCCTGCGGAGGGTGTGGCGAGAAGCCTCCGCGTTTGGCTCCTACCCCAAACTGATGATGACACGTCTGTCCCGCTCACTTCCAGCCACTCGCATCTTCCTGCAGGCACTGAATCTGGGCATTGAGGTAGTGAACACAACACAACATCTAAAAGCTGTCCGGGACTGTGGACGGGCTCTGCTCAGGTTGTGGTACTGCCCGCACTGCCAGGGCCTGCTAGAGGCACGTCCCTGCAGGGCTCTGTGTCTCAGTACCATGGGGGCATGCCTTGGGGGTGCGGTTGAGGTGCAGCCCCACTGGAGAAGCTACGTGGACGGGCTGGGTACCTTGGACACCACCATGAGGGGAGAGCAGGACATGGAGGCGGTGGTGCTCAGACTGCATGTGATCATCAGATTGGCTCTCAAACATGCTTTAGGGGCCAAGACTAAAGTGAGCACACAGGTGAGTCACGCAATCACAACAAATAAAAAAGCTTAAATACAAAGGAAAATACACCACAGTGGGTTCTGAGATCCCGGCCTCAGTTGTTCGTGGATTTTTTCTTAAAACCTAATTGATAATTATTTGCAGAAACCCTCACATATTTGGGAAAAATGCAAATATCCTCCGTTTTTTCTTTTTTGTAGCAATATATAATGTTTCATGCATTTTTGTGCTAAATTATTAAGAAAAATATAATTGACTAATTTTGTAACATAAATATTAACATAAATTCAGCTGAATGTCCATATAAAATATAACTGTATATAACCCTATATGAAAACACGTCTTGGGGTGAAAGACGCTGTACGCAGAGGTTGGAGGTGTGAAAGTAGCCATTCCGAGAGCATTATTCATTTCTCCTTGCTGCTGATTGGCTGCTGCCCTGTAACGCATCTCTGGCAGCTGCAGTCCAGCTTCCCTGCATCAAAGCAGTTTCCTGCATGTAGCTATCTCAAGTTTAGCTTTACTTTTTTTTTAAGGGTAGTGTATGAAGCTGAGTTTAAAATGAAATTTAAAGTGTTTTGGGAGCATATTTGGGGGAATATTTAGAGTTTATACTGTAAAATCAGGCATTTATAGGCATTTTTTAACCACATAAAATATTTGTGATTTTTTTTTTTCCAGTATTCGCTGATAATCCCTGCAAATTTTGAGGGTTGACTGTACATGGTCAGACATCACATCTGTATCTACTTGCTGATTTCCTTCTAAAACCATGGATATAAAGTGATCCCCCACTTTGCTGCTGTGACAGCCTCCACTGACTCTCTTGCAGAGATGTTTCACTGGATTTTAGAACATGGCTTTGGGCTCACTGCTATTCAGTCACTAGAGGTCAGATACTTATGTCATGTGATAAGGCCTGGCTCACAATCAGAGTTCCAGTTTATCTCAAAGGCATTAGATTAGATTGAGGTCAAAGCTCTGTGCTGGCCTTTCGAGTTCTTCCTCAGCAAACCATTTTTTATGGTCCTTGTTTGTGCACGGGGTAATTGTCATTCTGATACAACAAAGTACAACCTTAAACAACCTTTCCAAAATTGTTGCCACAAACTTGGGACCACTCTAGAACAAGTATTCCAAACCTTTTTTTGTGGTCCACACAACTGACAAAAGCAGCCCACAAAGCTATTGTTTTGCTTTTTTTTTTCCACACAAGGGGACTTTTTTCGAAGCGCGATTTCTCTGCAGTGCAAGCACTCAGACTCTTCAAACTCTGCAGTTCAATTGATCTCCCTTTCCAACGGGTAGATCAGGGGTTATTCCTCAAAAAACGTTAACCTCAGCGCGGTGTCCCAATACTTTTGTCCCACAACCTTCCGAATTGCATATGTTGGCAGCGATTTAAAATTTTTAAATTTATATTTGTGTGTTTGTGTGTGTGTATGTGTATGTTTTAAACAATAAATGTTTAATACACATTCTAAATGGTAAGAGCTTTACTTTCATGTTTCAGACAGAAAGGTGCAGAACTTATGGCCACACAAGCTGACTTTTCTGAACTGAGTAGCTGCTTGCTGTTTGATGACCCTGGTGGTGCAGCTGAAGATCATAAAGATCATTTTGGTAGAGAGAAAAGGTAGACTATGAGGACTCATAAAAGAATCTTAAGATCTCCTGAAGGCCCAGTATAATTGTTTTGGCAGCTTTTCCCACTCCTTCTGTTCTCTTTGCCTCTCTTTGGTAACCACGCGCTGGTAGAAGTGCTTCAAGCGCTTTTCAGGAAGTGCTGCCTGACGAGCTCCACTGTTCAACATCTCCCCACTTCTCAGAGGTGACCCTTTCAGTGGGGTGCGAGGAGTTTAAACAGCAATAACACACTCCAGTTGCTTGTGCATGTGTAAGGGCAAGTGCTCATGAAATATTGAAAAAGCACTGCACTGCCACAAAAGCTTGTTCTGCATCTTGCTCCGGCATGGTGGGGCTGCACTGAAGCTTTCACTTTCCCACCCAGTTTTCTGTGAGTGGCACACACACACACACACACACACACACACACACACACACACACACGCTTTTGCACATTTTCTACATTGTAGATTAAAATTACGCAGCAAACAACAAAAAAGACAAAACCAGAATATGTTTTGTACTAAGGTAATGATGGACTGTTGTTTTTTTTACTTAGTTCAGTGGTTCTTGCCATAATGTGCAGTTTCCATAACCGTAGTGGAACAGGATCACTAACTGTGGACCAACCCAACTCACAACTGATGATCCCAAACACATTAAGAAGACAAGAAATCCACTAATGAACTCTTGGCAAAGAACACCTGTTAATTAAACCCCATTCCAGGTCAATTCCTCATGAATCTGACTGAAAAAATGCCAGGAGTGTGCGAAGCTGTCATCAGAGCCATAGGTGATGTTTTCAATATTAATCTACAATGTAGACAAAAATAAAAACAAAGGAAATTGTTGAATGAGAAGGCGTGTCCAAACTGGTAGCGTAGCATATTGCTAATCAAATCTCTCACTTCACCTTTACACACTGGACCAGGCGAAGGCGCTGCTTGTAGTACATTTGACTTGAATTTGTTGTGCATTAGGGGTTGTCAGCCAGAAACTTGCTTGCAGTAACAATCTCTAATGTCAGACTTCAGTTTTGAGTCTGTTTTCAGAGTCTGTAGGTGCAGCGTTAGTCACCTAGACATTATGCTGTGTTTCCCGCTTCCATGCTCCCGTAGTTTTGCAGGCTAACTGCTCCACTCACCTGACTCAGCTCGAGAACTCAGGAAGATCAGGTGTGTGAGATTACAAAAACAAAACTGTGCAGATCCCCAAAGCCGATGTTTAGGAACCACTGCCTTGGTAAATTGTTTGTGATCTTTACACAGTGGGATGATCTTTGTATGCCTGGAAACATTTCAAATCAGATGTTCTGGTCATCAAATTCCTAGATAAAACAGTAAACACGTTGATGATGCCTTTTTCGTGCTCCAAGTATTTGAAATTCTTTGCTTACTTCACCAGATACATTCTGTTTTAAAAAGCAATCCTAAATATGTGTGTTTGTTTTGTTTGCATCTTTATTATTAAGCATTTTGAGGGATACTACTGTTTCTACGTCTTATAATATTAATACATAGTTATGATTAATAACAACATTAATCAGCAGCAGCAGCAACAACAACAGTTTATTAGTAATAGTAGTATTGCTAGTATGTTGCTGTTGTTGCTTATTAAAAACTTATTTTGTCGTTATTAATCTTGCTATGCAGTAACAGGGAAACAAGTACTAAGATTTTCTTTTTTACTTCATGTGCTTTTAGTCCATAGCTTTACTTTAAACCAATGTTTTCCAATGCTGTGCGTGTTTAAACACCTGTGTCAGTGGAGCCACCCTAATGTAGCTGGATCCATTCATTTGAAGGTGTGTCTGAAAACAGTGCAGTTTTCGCCTCAGTTTGAAATAAAGCCAGGCTGCTGTGAGAAGTTCCAGTATCTGCTAGGCAAGTTTTCTGCAGTTTGCAGGTCTCTAAATTTGGTCCATTAATGTCTCTCCACATGACACCGACTTCAAAGAGTATCTGACCGTCTGTTATTGAGGCAATATGTGTGTGTTCGTGTATGATAATTCTCTCCATAAAATCAGTCTATACCAACATCTTCTGCCCCGGTGACCACTTTACTCACCATTGTGCCTCCTCCTTTTTCTCTCACCTCTCTCTCTCTGTTCCTCTTTCTACCCCCCTTTCTCCGTCACACGTCCAGTTCTGCTACAGTTCATTAGCTGTCACAACAGATTCAAGTGAAATGTCATGAGTAGCCAATTAGAGTGAAAAGAATCTGTGTGTGTGTTCCCATGACTTATCTGTCTGACTGGCAGTGCAGTGAGAGGGTTTGGGGTATTATTCGCTGCACCGCTCTGTATTGATTATGATAGAAGTGATCCGTGCTATACATTTACAAGGGGCTTGACTAAGTGAGCCTGTCTGAGCAGTGGACTGACGCTTTGTCAGCCTGAAGCCCAAGGTGTTGGTCTTAATGGCTCCAAGACTGAGTCGTTCTTTTCGACTTGAGGCCAAAAAGAGTGAGCCGAAATCCCCCCCTTTACTTTTATTGCATCCTACTTGGGCGCCATCATCTCAGTGTGGCAGCCAGAGGAGCCCTTTGGCCACATTCCCCTTCACTTCCATGACAACCTCACTCATCAAATCTCCCACAGTACGTGCTTATTCTTTTTATCATTTCTCTTTTTTTCTGTGTGTGTGTCTGTGAGAGAGAGAGAGAGAGAGAGAGACAGAGAGAGAGAAAAAGAAAACGAGAAGATGCATGATTTATGAAGCACTATTTTTACCAGTTACTGAGCAGAAGTGGAAAAGAAATGACGATGAGCGGGCAAGAGAGAGAGAGAGAGAGAGAGGAAGAGGAAGAGGAAGAGAGAGCAACGGAAAAAGAGTGGCTTGGAGCAAAAGAAAGAGATGTAGGGGGAGGAAGCCCACTTTGAGGAATGGTGAAAAGTGAGAGCGAGAACAGAACTGGCCGTTGAGGAGTTTGAAGCATGTGTGCCTAAAGGAGAGGCGTATGCGCGCGCACACACACACACACACACACACACACACACACACACACACACACACACACACACACACACACACACA
>JBBJLR010000034.1:2334126-2347532 GCA_037577145.1 Brachypetersius gabonensis
TGTGTGTGTGTGTGTGTGTGTGTGTGTGTGTGTGTGTGTGTGTGTGTGTGTGTGTGTGTGTGTGTGTGTGTGTCTGGCCTTGCTGTTCTCTCTGTCTGCTCTGCCAGGGTGTGTGAGGTGCAGATAAAAGGTGGTGGATATTTCAGGGCCCTCTCGCTGATATGGCTCTTATCTCTCCGCATGTGTTATCCAGCAGCATGCCTGCCGCCTCTCACTGTTACTGACGCTCTGCTAATGAGAGAAACAATCACACACACTCTCCCCTGCGCCACGACTCCCTGGAGCCCAGCGCGTAGCCCTAGAATGCAGAGGGGAAACACACGCCCCCAGCCGCATTAATCAAGGACAGGAGCACACGGCAAAATTACGCAGGGAAAGGCTGGCCACTAATGATTTCCCCAGAGCAAGGAGACAGAGAGAGAGCATTAGAGGGAGAGGGTGTACACTGTGGTTGTGAATTAGTGGGACCAGTATGTAAGTTGTCTAAGTGTTGCAGGGAGAGTCTGGCCTTGCGCTGAAATACAGCGTGTTGCATCAGGACTGAATTTGTGTTATAAATGGTGCGATCACCAAACTCTCTCTCTAATCCCATCTTTCTCTCTCTCTCTCCCTCTCTGTCTGCCTTTACATGTGTTTCGGTTCCCTCTGGAGTCTGGCTACTAGAAGGAGCTTTTATTGATTTCTGCTGATGATTATATCACTAAACTCAACAGCAGTATTAGATGGTTTCTCTATGAGTGTAAATGCACAGAAGCATGCATAGGCTTTTACATAGACTGAACACTAGGACAGTTTACTCGATATTGTCAGTACTTAAAGGGCCCATATCCTACACTGCTCATGCCTTTACCCCCATCCCCCATATGACTTTAAGATGTATATATGTAAATTACTTCTGTACAGCCTGGCCAGTCTGATTGGTGCTTCATTTTAAAAGCAGGCTGAGCTGCAACTCCTGATAACTTCACTGTGGATAAGTGGAGCTAAACTGCTGTAGGCTGAAAACGTAGATATATGTAAAGCACATCTTTTTCATGTAAACGGCGGATTTTTTTAAAGATAAATCTGCCTGAATATGGACCGTATGGATTGAGAAGGTAAAGGTAGATTTAGAATTTTTTAAATGACATCAACCTGTTTTGTTTCAAATTTGAAAAGTAAACTTCAGTTTATATGATATGAGCCCTATAACGAGCAATGACCAGCTGGATCATCACAAAGAGAGAATAAGTTGTACTGTATATAATACAGTGCAGTGTGTAAAACAGTAATGAATCCTTGTGTTAATGGTATGTTCTATGAGGCTTTCCGTCTGTTCCAACCTATCTCAGTAAACCCCAGAAACACTGAATGTTGTGATATATTTTATGTATCATTAACATGTTTTGAAGTTTTGTGATATTTTGGCCATATGACCCCTATTGCTGTGTATATACAAGTATGCTGGAGTAAATATCAGCCACAGGCTACACAGCTGTCCAGACATAGAAAGACATGAAGCATCTGAAAACCTCCTATCCACATATTCATAGGTGTACATAAGATTTTTTTGTTGCCCATTGCTGGTAGGCATGACATCAAGCAGGGGAAAATCACTGTAACACACAGCCAGCCTTGTGCGGCTCATGTTTCACTGTGCCATTTCCAGCTTTGCTCACCTAAATTAATTCAGGCCTTTAGTAACCATCTCAGCAGCAAAACAAAAAAATGTTATTTCATGTTATTTTTCACTCCTAGTCAAAATTTTTAACCTTTTAATTATTAGCATGTTTGTTTTGTGAATATAAGTTAGTCTATAGAGAAATTAATTTGATGAAACTGATGTGTTAATGTGCCCAGTCTTTTGTGGCATTTTGTCTTGTTTTTGTTTGTTTGACATCAAAATGAATAGAATAATGGAAAAGGTGCAAACTTCAGAAGAACTGAATGTAAATGTAATCACCCACTGAGCCAATGGTGTTAATAATCTTGTAATCGTGTTTAAATAGCTAAGCAAATTGGGGATAATAACTATGATTATTTCAATGCTAGGAATCCTCACTGTGTACTTTAATGAGGTGTGATGTGCTGAGGCGTGTAAGTCGTTTGACCAGGAGTGCTGCAAATTATTGTCAGGGTGTAGGTTCTCATTGTTTCACATGCTTTAGATTTTCACTATTGCTGCATATGTGTTTGCAGTGTGTGTAGGTGTGTGTCCTACCACCCACTTGCAGTCAAGATGTGTTCATTTCAGTCCCATCTGTATTCTGGAGCCTGTGTACCTGGCCATGTACATTCACTTAGGGCCAGCCGGGCACAATTAGCTGCTAACATTACACGGCAGAATTAGGCCCGAGACCCAGTCCCCCAGGGAAATTAAACCAGTGGCAATTCATTAGACCACAAGCCAAACATTAACGGGCATTTGCATTTTTATTGCACCTGAAAACAATGGAAGCCTTCCATTATCTTCCCGCCACAGAGAGAGTCTCCTTGTTTATTATTATGATGTCGTTGCATATAAAAACAATGGCGTTTATCAGGGAGAACAGAGGAACAAGAGGCTGCCTTAATCGCGGCAGGTCTGCAGAGGGTTATGATTATTGGAAGAACACAGTGCAAGTGGCTGACGAGCCCAACAATTGAGTCGTTTTGTTATGTAAATCCCATTGTCACCCTGTCCCTGAAATAAACAAACGGGGAGGAGAAGGCTGCAGCGTAAAGGCGAGCGATTAAGCTGAATATGGGAGAAAGTTTCAGGGACATTCTGTCACATTAATTGGTTTCCCTCTTGGAATTCTGCCTGTCTTCTGTCTAGGAATGAAAGCCTTAAACACTCTCCTCCTCCTCCTGTTTCAGGTGAGTGGCGTGTGCGTACACACACCCCAACGTACGGCCCGCGCTGTGGCATCGGCAGCAGAACACCCCTCTCCAGGCGCCCGCATTCCACAATCCGGCTACTCCGACCCCGACCAGACGTTGGTGGGGCGACGCAGGTAATGTATAAATGGAGGGATGGAAGTCTTTAGACAGATTTTCTCAAAGTAGTAACCACTTCCTTCACATTTTATTTTTGCAACATAACTCAGAAATCACGTAGCACAGAGGCATTGTGTGTTATGCTTTACCTTCCCCCATTTTTTTCGCCCCAACCATCATTGAAGGATCAAAACCACCTTCCCTGAACACACCTTAGTGACAGTTGCCTTCGAGCCATAATATTACAGAGCTGTAAATAGACTTCTGTTTAAGCAGCCCTTTCTACAAATACGCAAAGCAACAAATACAAAGTTGCAGAGGCCTCCTAACCCTGTTCCCACAGCATCTCTTGATCTGCATAGCTTCCTAGAACCAAACATACCTGATCCAACTAATTGGCTGATTTAGTTTAGGTGTGTTAAAGCAGTAATGCTGTTTAGTCCAGTACTAGTGTTATCATGCTCTCACTCACTCCACCTTGCCACATTTCACCTTGGGGAAACTAGTGGTCCCACCCTAAGTAATGTTCTATTATCTAATTAATCTAATTAGCTCACGAAATTGTAAGTTTAAATTGTATGTTCTGTTATTATGTATGTAAGTGACTGATGCAAGTAGTCCCTGCCTTGATACAACCTTCCAAAATCGGATTAACTGGCTAGAATGATTTCATAATTGCATACGCACTCGGAATTCAAAGTGCTTGACTGCTTGAGATACAAATGCCTCAAGGATCCATAATGCTCCTGCACTTTATGCTGGTGGAGCCCTCTTTTTGTTCCTCAGTCATGTTCCAGTACATTTGTGGGGAAAAAATGACAGTAAGTCAATATAACATCTAATGACTCAATAATGACTAGACCCACTCAAAGTGCATTTGTGCCATTTGTACAACTCAAACAATCTGCTGCTGTCTGTTTGGAGGGCAGCCTTGAGAGCTGACTGTCATGCTGTAATAGATGGCTCACCGGTACAGCCGTCCAGAAACACTTGGAGCGCTCTTTCTCTCCTGCTCTTTCTCTCCTGCTCTTTCTCTCTCTCCCTCTCACCAGCTTTACCGTCAGTGCTGTCCTCTGCTTCTGCCCTTAACCTTCACTGACCTTTCCAAAGGGCTCACTTTCAGCTCAAATAAAGCTCTCCTCTTAATGAGGGCGTGAGTGATGCCGCCTGGGCTGGACCCACTGAGTCGGTGTGGGTGGGAGTGTTTGTGTATGTGTTATCCCGCGGGTCACCTTGCGGAGGCCAAGTAGCCAAAAGGAAAACACAGAATTCTCTTTCTTCAAGGACGTTTTTTTGCACAAGAATGCCACAAAATGTAAGGAGCTAAACGAAAAGTTAGAGTTAAGGTGCCGATCGCAATCTGGTCAATTGTAAAAGCCCAAAAAAGGCTGATATTGTTGCTGTAGGAACGAAACCTCGTGTCCCCATTTGTGTCATTTTTCTTTCTTTCTTGTTTTTGCACAAGTGCTGAAGTTTATTCAGATTTCATGATGAACTAACCAACAGAAATGGTCCAAAATTATTTAAGTATGCCCCCAACCCCCCGCCCACCCATTTTTACGTCTTCCATTAGTCATTAGTGTGGTTTTTCGTACCAAGCAGCCATAAATCATTTATACATGCCAATATTTTACATTTACATTTACGGCATTTATCAGACGCTTTTATCCAAAGCGACTTCCATTCCTTAACTACAGGGGACTGTCTCCCTGGAGCAACTTGGGGTTAAGGGTCTTGCTCAGGGACCCAGTGGTGGCGTGCTGAAGGTAGGATTCGAACACATGACCTCTTGCACCAGAGGCAAGTATCCTACCAGTAGGCCACCACCAGCCCCACATTTTAGTACTGTGCCTCATTCAAAAAGTGGTGCAGGCTGAAACACGCCTTATAACTTCAGCATTACTGGATAGGTCTAAATGGTTGTAGGCTAAATAGGTTGATACATGAACTGTATATGCATTGTTTAACATTACATTACCAAAACTGAGAATTAAAAAAAAATCTGTTTAAGGAGGTTAAAATGAACAAGGGAGTGAAATATACTTTTTGATACAATAGCTACGTACTACACTGAACTTGTTATATGAAAAAAGTATGTGTGTGTGTACATGCATGTGTGTGTAGGTAGGTAGTAAGGGTATGGATATGTCGGTTTGTATTTGTACATATCCATACTTGTGCATGTATGTGTGAGACTGTCTGAACTGTGTTTGTGGAAGTCAGTGGGTATGTAGGTTTCTGTGTGTGTATTTGTGTGTGAGTAGGTCGATGGTGACAGAGAGAGGCTCATTAACACGGGCTTTGTCTCCTGCCGTGACAGTGACATTGAGCCGCCTCCTGCCCCCTCCATCCTGTGTGTTTCCACTCTCCCTCTTGCTGCTGAACAGATGAGTGAGGCCGAGCCAACGCAGCAGGCTGTGTAGCCTGAGCCTCAATGTCAATTAGCCATCAAAACGCCACAAAATCAACTTACTCTGACAGGAAACAAGATGAAATGAAGCTGATCTGATTTCCTTTCATCTTCAGCTCCTTCTTCAGTTGTTTTCTCCTCTCCCTTCCTTTCGCTAATTTGCACTGGCTTAGATCATTTTGCCAATGTTCTTAGGGCTTTTTGTTTTTGTTTTGTGGGTTTTTTACATTCAACCTTCTTGACTCTTCCCTTTTTGTGGTCTTCTTTTCAGAGAGTTTATTCAGAGTCTGAAGAGCTTCAGTCTTTTCTATGGTGGTCTTGGCGAGGCTCTGTGCAACCGAGAGCCTGCGGCACTCAACAGTTCCCTCTGCTGGAATGGGCAGGAGATGACAGACAAGTGAGTAAAGAGCAGCAGCGCCCCAGTATCGAAAGTGTTCAGTTTCACTCAAATTTTTCATTCAGAAGGCCTATGTGATAAACGATGCATGAATGCTTGTACCATGTTAACTTATGATACATGCACTCACGCATCACAAATGTCACAGGCCTTCTGAATCTAACATGGATGTGGTTGTTGAGTTGGGCAGAGCATTTTAGGTTTGTCCGTATTTTCTAGAATATTTTTGTGCCATAATGTCCTGAAGATTGCATTTTACAGTCTGTAATCTAACGCCAAGATACTGTTTATATTAGAAGCTGTTAAATGAAGACATGCTGTGTCTGCCTGAGGCAGAGCGAGAGCTGGAGCTAGGTGAGCTGAAGGTTGTGTTTGTCCAGAAGTGATGAGCTCGGCACACTCCAGCCAGCGCTTGACAGGCGTCTGGGTGTAAATCTGCGCTCGGTCTGCGTGAAGGGTTATTAATGTCAGTGGCGCTGTTGCTTCCCTCAGCTTGCTTAATTGCTCCTTCGATCGCATTTCGCCGCCTCTCCATGTGCCCTATGGAACCCAATTTGGAGTTTGCAATATTTCTCTTTGCTCCGTGCCTCACTGTGTCATAACTTTGTCCCGTTTTTAATATGAACCAGGTTTATGCAGGCCATTTATGCATCCGTGACATTAATGTAAGAGCTTTTAGTGAAGCAGTATCTCATCCTGCTGAGTTGTAGATGTGTGCTCACAGCATGCGTCGACCATGAAGATTATTTTGTTGTTGTGTATTTCTGCATAGATATGAATTCAAGAACAGTTTCTGTTGCCATTAGTGCCAACTTTAAAGTCTGGAGTGTGTTTGGTTTTCGATTGTGTACTTATTCTGCTATAGCTAGCATTGCAGCGCATGGCCTGTATATCACTATTGTGTTTGACTGTGCGCGTCAGCATTATTTGGTGGAGCTGCTCATTCAGGTGTACCATATTCGCAGTGCGGATGTGAGGAGAGGACACCGGCCCAACAGCCCAGCCACAGCAGTTTGATAAGCAGTTAGCCTCGGGGGACAGTCAGAGTGGTGGCAGAGGCCACTCGCGCCCTCTGGAGATAATTAGGACCAGAGTTAGAGCGACAGAGAAATGGGCCAGAGCAACAGGACAGAGTATAAGTTTACTCTCAACACTCAGTGTTACATAAAAACACTGACATTTCTGTAAGGGGAAGGAATCGCATCAGACGATGCAAGATTATATCGAGAACACGATGATTAGACTATGGATCCTATGGATATGTTCATATTACAAGCCTTATTGCAGAGCCTTATTCAGATCCTGTCTTTCTGTGAACAAAGGCTCACATTTGTCTGGGTATGTGTATCAGTAGATGGTGTTAATGAACCTGCAGCCTGAAACAATTCACATGCACGCATCCAAATCAGTTACATCACAAGAATTACACAAACAGTGCGCCTCATGAATGTCAAAGACTGAATCCCAAGCCCTTCCTTACTCTCTAGTCACATTACACTGCATGCCCAGTAGGAACCTGGCATGCAGTCTGATGAACAAATGGCTCTTTGTTAGACGCATAATGCATGTAGGTGCAGAAGCCTCTATTTTAATGACCAATAAATGACCTGTACGCAATGCGTGGGGAGTAGGGAACCAATTGAGTAGCAGCATCACCCATTTGGCAGCTGGTGACCTTGAGCAAGGTACCGTCCCCACACACTGCTCCCTGGGTGCCGTGTTCCTGGCTGCCCCCTGCTTCACTTGGTGAATGGGTTAAATGAAGAATTTCATGCTGTTCACACTGTGTGCTGTGGTGTGTTCACGTATGACAGAATGGTCACTTTCACCCATTATACATCATTGTAAACAGCTTTCAGCTGTTTCATTTTTGGAGTAAGTAACAAATTTCAACCTGACTGTTCTCATTAGTGTCACATGGCAGGACTGTATGAATGTATGAATGTATGTCTGAGCGAGGACTACATGTACAAGTGGCTTATATTTGATTTGAAAAGATTTGATCAGACCAGGAAGTCTTTATTTTCCTGCTGAATGTTGCTACCACAGATGCATAAAAAACAAAACTTGAAATTGACATTGCAAATGTCGGCACCTTAAGGTCATATACTTACAAAGTATGCACATAATTACACAACAACACAGATACAGCACATGTATATCTGGCTTGCTGGCGGTACTTTGAATAATTTTATTTCCAGCATACAAACACCTTCTGCTCAGCAGGGATGTCTGCTCACTGGAAGCAGAATATATTTTTTCTGCTTGATTGCAACGGCTGCCTACACTTTTACATCTGTTTACCAAAAGCACATGATTCTTATTTGTATCGCTTGCATTCTTTTTGGTATTGCTTTTTCATCGCACTCCACGACTGTAATTTGCAATGACTGTAATTAGCGACATTCAACAAAGCCTGATTCCTCTGAGCTGAGTGTGTTAATCCATGTAATATTGTATTAATCAAGGCTACAAACCTTCATCGTTTTCTAAAGAAAAGAATCCCACCTGCACTACTGGAATAATAAATGCAAATGGGCTTAGAACTCATTGTAGATTTGTTGAAATGGTAACCACTTCAATCATTTACCATGTGGTCCACCATGTTTACAATGAGTAATCTTTTTTAGACGAGAGAGAGCTAAGGAGTTAAGGAGTTAAGGAGAGATCAAAGTAATCCACTGGATGTCTTTAATAACACAAGTGGGGGGGGGGGGGGGTTTCATTCTTTCACTACAGAGAAGTTGTGATCCCAGTTATAAGATATTTCACTCAGTTGCAAGGTGGTTTAATTCCACCCACAACACCCACATTCTCTGGCAGAGTGCATTATTCCAGAAGATTGAGTCTGGGGGAGGAACCACTTAAATGATGGCTTAAGACTTCAATAATTGTTTTGAGGAAAGAGCTGGACTTGCGATATAAAAACATCCTAAACAAGTTCAATTGTGGAACACTGCATGGGTGACTGTAAGCAGACTAATGCAAGCAAACCCATCAACATCTCGGTTTCAGGCTTCATCATCTTCATGTGGAGATCAGGAGCCCAGAAACAGTCTGCCCTATCAGTGTGTGTCCCTTTCTCAGTATTTGTTCTGACAGGACGATCCCATCCATCTGTCATGACAGTCAGACTCTGCCAGTAGTGTCAATGGACAGCCCTAAACCTTCTGAACCCCTCAGTGCCCCAAGATGTCAGCAGATGACACTCACACCTGCCTTGCAAACACACTAAAGACCCGGGCTTCAAGAATGAAACAGTCCCCTTATATAACCTTTTAGCATCAGGTTACTGCAAAAAAACACAAACCAAACCAAAATGAACACACTACAAATAGTTTACAAAAATGTTTCATTAAAATGATTAATATTGTGGTTATTGTTGTCAAATTTAAGCATAAAAGGACTACTACTATTACTGTGTCTACAAGGAAGTCATTTGTTCCAAATGATGTACAGCATGAGTGAACAAATGTGATGATGGTCCTGTCACAAACATACAATTGCAGACTATAGTTTCTGTTTCTCAGCATCATTTGTTTGCCCCTCCTTTACCGTGGTTATCGAGGGCCAGGACCCCCAGAGGGCCTCCGGTGGGCATCTGTTATATAATTATTTGAGTAATGTATCATTCTCAGCACAGCAGTGATACTAACATGGTAGTCAAGTGTGTGTGTGTGTGTGTGTGTGTGTGTGTGGTGTCCTACAAAGAGAGAATCACACCCCCCAGCAGTGCTACTGGAAAACACTCCAGTGTTGATAGACAGTTCATCCAGTGAAGATGGAAAGTTGATGGAAAGAGTTGTAGATCCAGGAATATCTTTGTAAACTGTTGGGATAAATTTCAAAGAGTCAGAACGTATAATAACCATATAACTTTGTAGGAAATAGTAATGTTTACTTAAAGGAATTAGTTTAAAAAAAACACTGTTTTGATTTGATACCTTTTAAACGTCTTCAGGTTTCATGCCCAGATTAAGAGCTCTGCATTGCCTAATAGAAGGCGGTGCAGGTGTGTGTGCTGTTTCTCTCATCTCCTCTGCCCAAATTTTCACATTACCTCTCCTGTAATAGAGCACATGTCTGTATTATAAATGTGATCATTATAAGCGGAAGGTGGGCTGCCATCCGGACTAATATGGAGAAAAAAATAAGCATGGGAATGTAATTTGGCTAAATGAAGGAGGCGATGAGGTCCTGAAAGATGACTTGATGGCAAGTGTTCAGGGTTAAGTCATGGCCAAGAACAGACTATGATCTCATATTTTTGCCTCATCCTCTGATCATCTCTTCATTTCTGTACATGATTATGTTGAATCCTATTCATCCATATTATATTAATGATTATGGAGTATGATTAAGTTTCATCTGTGGCTGATGATCTAGGATAGTCTCACATTTTGGGAGTGGTTTTATGCACACGAACAGTCAAAAACTATAATCGTATACCAGTTATTCTTGTGTATTTACTGAAATAAAGACACCTGGATTTTGGCCGAATAATTAAGGTATTCTGCACATGTATACAGTTCTGTGCAAACATAGCCAGATAGCAGCGATGGACTGTGATTATTAGAGCATGGCCTTCAGTTGAGACTATGAATATTGAAACTAGCTCAGAACTGAGAAAAAAAACACACTTCTAAGGCAAGACAAATTTCTGCCAGCATTCCTGCCAGGGTCTGTGAGCACGTGAACATTTTAACTATGTTATTGAACATAGACAACAAATGCTTTAGAGTCATTCCACATCATAGATGAAGCTTGAAAGGGAAACATTAACATACACTTAGCCTTAAATGCAGCATTTCTATAGTGATTTCTGGCTTATAGCTGCTGACATGGTGAACAGATTTCTAAAATGAAAACCAGGGACATTTCAAGTGGTCATTATATAACTGAAATATCCAGTTTTTTATATGTGAAATAAAAAGAGGGACACTTGTTGACCACGGTGACTGTTGTCCAGCAATATACCATGATGATTGAACGATTAAAGTAGGCACTAGTGCTCTCAATCATATGGTATCAATCATACTTTACTTCTCGTTCTTCCCTTTCCTTTTCCACATAATTCTGCTCAATCTCTTCACCTTTCTGTCCAGTCTTTAATAATAATGGGGCACTTTTAAATGAAATACTCGAATGAATAGATTCCCAATGCTTCCTTCATTTTTTGTATTCGTTAAAAATCCTAATTTGAAAGATTCTGTAATGGTTTCATTACCTTACCTCTTCTATCTCCTTCACTCTTCTTGCTATCCAGTCTTCCTCCTCTTCTTCCTCTCCACTCTCCCTACAGGCGTTAAAGCAAAAAAACAAGAAATATTTTTTCAGGTCAAGTCATAATCCCTTTCCACAATTTGTAAAACAGGTTACGGAGGCGGCCTGCATAAACCTGCATTGAATGTGCCAGATGGAAAATGATACACAATATGTGTAGATCACATGATGTCCTGTAGCCAAGTAGACTGTACGCCTAAAAATCTGCTACCAATTACCTGGTAGTAAGACTCCCAGATCGTGTAGCCCACCCTTGATTCTAACCCTGGGTTACCTCCTGGATTTGAAAGTATGAGGTGTCTGATTAAACCCTAGTTATGTAGGGGGGTAATGTGACATGGTAGACCCTCAGTTTGGTTTGTGGAGGCCAAGCCAATGGGAAAGTTTGCAAAACTATACCCACCCAGATACAAAGGAAAGAAAAAATCTGATTGTACATATCCAATAATTTAATAATGCTTGTTCTCAACCAAAACTCAATACTGAAATAAGTATTTCTGAAAAGTGTTTCTTTTGCTACCAAGAATCATTAGGCCTTTTCTATAAGGCCTTCGGGGTCCTGGGAGTTCCCTTCTACGAATCAGAGAGTAGCTGTCCTGTCACCAAAGCAGTAAACACACACAAAAATATCCCTCTTTCATGGGTTTGTTGAAAGGTTTTCATGTGACGTTATAATCACTGGTTTAGAGAGACGTTGAATAGCCACTCTATTATTTAAGGATATTCTTTACATGTAAACATAGCTGATGTTTCTTTGGCTGAATTCTTCTGGTCGACAATGTAATGTTAGAGCATGCATTGTGAGCGTGTGTGGTTTGTGTGGCAGTGTCACTCTCACTGCTTCTGCCTCCCTCGGTGCTTGTCCTACCGTGCCTCTGTGCATCAACACTAATTACATTTTAATAGGGAGTAATCTACTGGAACATGAGCCCAATTGGTCCTGTGGGAGAAGGGAAAGCCTGGTGCATGTCTTAAACACACACACACACACACACACACACACACACTCACACACACACACTCACACATTCACACACTCACAATCATACACTCATACACACACACACACACACTCACACACTCATACACTCATACACTCACACACTTAAACACTCACACTCACACAATCATACACTCACACTCATACACTCATACACTCACACACTCACACACTCAGATATTTCAAGAGTATCCTATCTACGTTCCAGAGGCGTTTAGATATTTCTCTGTATATCTGACCCAGTTTGGCTGCTTTCAAGTGGATAGCCATGTTGGAAAGGAGGCATTTTAACTCTTTTTCACTTGGGCTTGGGGGGTATGTTGGTACATCATGTGCTGTTTTGCTATCTATGATCTAGAAATCACTTCAGGAATACAGAAAATGTCTTAGAAAGTCTTCTTATAAAGTTCTATGGTTTCATTTGTTCATACAGATGTGTTGTGTGTTTATATATATGACCTGGACCATCACTGCCATTCATCTGCTAACATTCCCAGCCAATGTATAAAATTCAAAAATTCCTGGGGCTCTTTTATTTAACCACTAGGTGGCAATATATCACATGTTTACAATGCTGACTTGCAGAGCACCATCAGATTTAGAAGCAGATGTGCAAATTAAATTCGAAGCAACACTTTTTTTCAGCGTGTGTAAGAGTGAAGAATGTTTTCAAGGTATAAAGAAGCGTCACGTAAAGTTAACTGTATTTATCTATTTGCCTTTCTGAATTTAAAGGAACCTATGTGTTCTTTGAACTTTAAAAACGTTCTTCAAACTCACAAATCTCATTTACAAAAATGGTTCTTTTAAGAACCAGAGTAGCCTTGCAGGCTACGTTTTTAAAGAGTGTATGATGTTGAGTGCCTATATAGCCTGATGACTTTGATGTGTTTGAACAGGTTTCAAGGTCCGGTACAGAGGAGGGCCCACCCTCATGGTTCAGAGACCAAACACAAGCTCCCCGAGCCAGTCATCAGCCAGATTATTGATAAACTCAAACACATCAACCAGGTGAGTTGTCTGAGAATGCAAGTCTGCACAAACTACCCTCACTTCATGTCGAACATGACTGAGATGTTACTAATGATTATATTTGTAAAAGCATCATTTAACGATTATTTTGTTAATAAATCAAGTAACTGAGTGAGATTATAAAATACCGGAATAAAAAAGCTTTTCAGTTCTTTAAAAACATGTAGGAGTTTTAAGTGAGTACTAAAGTTTATAATCATGATGGACCTAATAAAACACATGCATTATCTTACAGCTCGCAAATGGATGTGCGCGTGCACACACACACACACACACACACACACACACACACACACACACACACACACACACACACACACACACAC
>JBBJLR010000034.1:2364255-2374876 GCA_037577145.1 Brachypetersius gabonensis
ACACACACACACACACACACACACACACACACACACACACACACACACACACACACACACATACATACACACACATGGTTCCAGTCTCATGTAGGGAAGGCTTGTCCACATTGTGACCCTGTTTGGGTTTAATATCAGTAGGGGACATACAAACACACACACACACACCCACATACACAAGCTAACATGCTGTTCGATGATGCATGAGACCAAACCGCAGGCCTTATCAGTGCACCCTCGGGGGCAGTTCACCCGAGGCCCTCCACAGCCTTCTACTGCTCATCCACTGCCTCCACGCTGTGTGTTGTGGTTACCAGAGCCGGGGAAACAAAAAGAGAAAAAAACATGTCTGCTCTTGTCAGAGAGCAAGAAGCTGTGCTAGGCTCTCACTCAGATGTTACTGTAAACAGAGGTTTTGTTTGAGGTGGAGACATTGTGATTATTAGCTGGAGAGGGAGATGAAGTACAGCAGGGTTGGGATCATGAGAGCCGTAGTTCAGTGGAAAAGAAACACGCTTATGCAATTTTCTCTTTTCTCAAATATAATAGCCAAGATATGTTGGGTGTCTGACGTTTGCTTGTTTAGTTGTGTACTGGAGGCTATGAGGCTAATGTCACAAACCTTAAATGAGAGCTTATACAACCACTTAGCACTGCATAAAATTCCCACTCCTGCCCAAAGTAAGCTCCTTTGCTAGGTAATCCCAAATTGATTAAAAAATACAAAATATATGATTTGGTTTCTGAGAATGGTCAAGATACTGACAAAAGGTCTGAAATGGTTTTAAACAGTATAAATCAGCCTCCAGGCTGGAGATTTCAGCAAGGGTGTGTTGTACCTTTATCCACTTGTCCAATTTATCAGTGTCAGAAACCACATAAACAAAACTGGGTGGGACCAGGTATGGTACCCTATCTGCAAAAATGGGTTCAAAGTGTATTAGTTTTAAAATTAAAATATATATAAAAAATGCTAAAGCAGCAGACTCACTGACAGAAGATAACTGGGAACTGCAACTGATTAAATAAATAACTTTCAGCACTATTCGTAGCATATGTCAGGCTCTAATATAATGACATAAATGGTCCATGAAAAGTGCCCTCGCTTAGACCCTGTGGGGTACACCTGGCTCCATTTAAACAGCTAACTGTCCTCTGAAGACCACCAGATGAACAAATATTACTGCATCATAGAAAAAACATTTTCTGGTTTAAAGGCAGTTCCACCACTGATCACAGTCTGTCTTTGTCCTTACCTGTTTGTGTTTTTAGGTCAGTTAATAAGTTTGTCATTACTTGGTCAGTAACCACCTGATAGTTCAAAAACAGTTGCTAAGTTAGGAAACTGTCAAAGTGATCAGCGTTTACCCCTGTCCACTTGTTTATTTTCATACAATTATGTTTGCTGGCCCGATGGGGGACTGTGACCCTGTGCAGGATGCAGAGCTCTGGGGAATGAGGCTGCAGCAGGCCTGTGGTCACTCCGTCTGGCCTACGTTGAGCAATCCGCCACATGCTGGCCTTTGAGTGGGACTCTGTTTTCCTTTGTGACTTGTTGCTGTGGGAGGGGAGAATGGTGTGGCTGGGCAGACGCGCTGATTGCATGTTTTGTGTTCTTCAACTGCGCTGCATTCCACAAGATCCACACGGCTCATGGCTCCAGACCGCAAAGAGAAAGGAGGGACGGGAGGGGGTAGATTTTTATTTCTTTTTTTCCACCCTTCAGTATTTGCGTCTCGTTCTTGATTTTTCTCAGGCATGTTTTCATTTATTTGCTTCCTCCATGCTTCCTGTGTGTGTATGTGAGTGTGTGTGAGAGAGCATGTTTTCATGAGAGAACAGCATTACCTCCAGTGCCACAGTGCCAGTGTATGTGAGTGTGTGTTAGTGTGAAGGAATAAGCTTGTCAGAATGTTGACTAGCTTTGTTGGCATATCATAAAACAGACCACCAAGCAGTTGAAATGTCTCCATCTCTGAGGGGGCGTTTCAGAATGTCCATGCCTCTCTCCTTCCCACTTTATGTAAGTTTGCCTTTAAAGTCTCATTGGCTTTGCAGAGTAGTGTGGCTAGGCTACAGCTACCTCCAGGAAGGAACCCAGAGCTCTTGGCAAATGGCCTCCGGAAGATGTGGCACAGACAAACATGCTGTTTAAACAAGTGGAAGCATGCATTAAAGAAACACATGACACAAGGTTACAAGCGTACCTAACCATGATCAATCAGCTAAAGTTTTCTTCTGAAGAAATTAATAGTGTCCCACAGGCAATGGCGTAATGCAAAATTGGCCAACAGTGGTGTCTGAAACTGATGCGGGTGACTCTGAAATGTCACCAGCACAAAGGAATCTCTGCACTCTAAACTCATGGCTGCTAGTTCTATTTCCAAAATCTGATTTTATATCTTACAACCCATGTTTGAGGTAAAATGACTACACAAAGTTGAATTATGCTTCATTTTCACATATTTCTTATATATATTTTCACATTCTTTCTTATATATTCACATATTCCTTTGTCCGAAAGTCCATGTTAATATTAATAATTTTATTATTGATTAATTCATTTTTAATTAATTGGTGGATTTGAACAGGTTGTATTGTGAGCATGCTTTGTAAAGCTGTAATCCACTCAAGACTGGGTGTCATATTTATTTTATTTTTGCTTTGTGTTGCACCATGAGAGCCTCACTGCAACCTGCAGCCTTGAGAGACATATTCCTCTCGTAATACTGGCTTAAAACACCCCTTGTTTCTTACATTATCTGAGCAAACCCTCTCGTGATCTGTCAAATCCATGATGCTAGCCATGGAAATGCAGTCATGTCTGTCCCTGTGGCTGCATTCTCCTTGTTCACACTCTTTACCCTGATGTCAGACTGGAGGACAATGTAGAACTTTTTGGTTTTGTGTTAAACCTTTTTCTACAATAAAGTGCCTTATCTCATAAGTGCTCTACAGAATGCAGGGGGACAAATTCCTACAGAAACACTCCAATGTCTTGTGGGAAGCCTTTTAAAAGCAGTGGAAGCTGTTATAGCTGCAAAGGGGGGACCAACTTCAAGTCTATACATTTGAATGTCAATAAAGCCTCTGTTGGTGTTATGGTCAGGTGTCCCAATACTTTTGTTTGTATACTATTCCTCAGTTTGGCTCTTTTTCTCAGGCTGAAAGTGTTAAAGTGGTGTCTACAGAATCACTGTGCTAGGTTGGTTGTGTTTATTAGACTGGAGGTCAGCCTAAAGGTAGATTGATAGTCCAGCAGTAAGCATTGTTTGAAACCACAGGGTTTCCCATTGGTTGTGTCACATACTTCTGTAATGCACTCTGGGTATTGTAGTTAGAAAACACTGATGAATGAGAACATAAAAACACAGAGGACTACACACTACAATGCTACACAGCACACCAATTAACATTTTGTAGTGTGGGGATGTGTATAGAAGAAGCAACAAAAACCTGCAGTTGGTGGCCATGAAGCAGCTCTTTATTGGTACTGACACAACAATCAGGGAGCACAAAAAGAATAATTGCTCTTTCCCAACAAAAAGAAAATGCTGTGTCTCCCTAATCCTTACTGCTGCTCTTCTTGCCAGAGAACACAGCCCAGGGTTAAGAATTGAATCCCAAACCTTAATGAGGGTAGCTTGCTCTAAACAGCACAATCCCCCACCACATTGCATCAAGAGTCTGTTCCCATCATAAACCTTTGCTTCATAGCTGGACAAATACATTCCCGCTTTTGAGCAATTTTACTTACTTTTGTGATTTCACTTTACTTTGACATAGGGCAATCTATTCAGGTGGGAAGTGTTAGCTCCATTAGCCCTGCAGGTCCAGAGCAAATCTAAAAACTTCAGACATCAAATTTTTCAACAAAATAAAGACCCATTGCTCCTTTCTTTAATGACCCATTCTTTCTTGGAAAATAAGTTTGGGGGGAAAAGAATGATGCTTGTGTTTATTTTCTCACATGAATATGAGCAGTTCTCCATTCCCTACCTAGCAGGGTGGAGCTTTGCTAGGTGGCACCTCTGATGGTCTTCGGCTCCTGGACTCGGCCCAGTTTATGCCTTCTTTCCTCACTGAGAAGCTGTTTCAGTGTCAGTGAGCGCTTAAAGGATTCTGTGTTTTTCATTAATTTCTCTCACCAGCCTGGATGAACTATTTTCAGGGCGAGGGGGGGGGGTGTGAGAGAGCGAGAGAGAGAGAGAGAGAGAGGAGGGGGGGAGGGGGGGAAGGGAGAGAGAGAGGTGGAGGGAGAAATAGAGAGAGAGAGAGAGAGATGGAGGGATACAGGGGAAGGAACGGAAAGAGATAGAGAGATAGATAGTTGGAGTGGGCAGATGGGGAAGGAATGGAGAGAGAAATGGAGAGAGAGAGGGAGAGAGGGAAAGGGGAAGAGAGAGATGTGGAGGGAGAAATAGAGAGAGACAGAGAGATATGGAGGGGCAGAGGGGGAGGAATGGAGAGAGAGAGAGAGAGAGAGAGGGGGGGGGCAGATGGGGAAGGAATGGAGAGAGAGAGGGAGAGAGGGAAAGGGGAAGAGAGAGATGGAGAGAGAGAGGGAGAAGGAGAGGGAGAGCTGTGTATGGCTCCAGTATCTTGGACCTGAATGGATGCCTGTGTGGAACTTCTGGTGGAACATGCCGTACGTCTGTCCGTGCTGACCTCTGGAAAAAGAACCGCTGTTAAAGAGATCCAGAATCGGACGGGCGGTTTACAGGATGAAGTTGTTTGTCTTCTCATCGATGTAATTTGATGATTATCGCTCTCTGGTTTACGCTCTATTACCGTCCCTGTCCCAGTCATGGGCCGCAGCTTCCAAAGTTGGTTTCAGTGTGACCCATCTGATCTTAATTTTCTCCTGTCGACAAAAACAACATAAAAAAAAGACCCAAACCAACAGCAAGCACATGCTTGCATCCACGCATCGGAAGGAAATCAATAAAAGAGGGAGAGAGTGGAAGACGGAATGGAGAGATGAAAGGAACAGCAGAAGGCCTGGAATTCTTAGCAATTTACTTTGGCAAGCCATAGAATTTGTTTGTTATAGAAAAGTCATTGAACATCCATCTTTCCCCCCCACACTTTCCCATGTTAGCATTTCCTGTACAAAGAAATGAACACTCTTTCATTTAGTTCTGGCGTGACTTAAAAGAACGTTATGTGATTCATAGAGTAGCAAATGAATACTGTATGCATTAGTCTTTCCATAACAGAAAACTATTCATTCAGAATTATCAGAAATGCAGATTCCAGACTGGGAAATATCTTGGAAGTGTGTCTGAGCTGCAACATTAAAGTTGTTCGGTAGCTGTGCATAGTTACTGCGGGAATACTTTCTTTTATTGTTCCATACATATTGTTCTAGGTATGAGCGAGGTAAGTATATTCCATAGTTCCAAACTGTTGCTCCAAAGTACTAGATAACTATTTTGGAAACAATGATGGTTAGTTGCCCTGCAATGAACTGGTGACCTGTCTAGACATGCCACGATACCACTTTTTTATGTTCGATACCGATATTGTAAATTTGGTTATCTGCCAATACGATACAAATCTCTTTCTTTGTTTTAAATGGAAAACATAAAACAATGCTTTCAAAAAATGTCCGGTAACATTTTGTATACCTTCACACAAATACAGAATCTTAACTGTGATATAGAAAGGGAGAAACGTGTCACAGAGACCCTGCTATAGTAAGATGTCTCCTATGGGGTACTGTTTGTAAAAACAGCTTAACAAATTTAAAGATTAAGCTATTTTGTCATCATTTAGTGCAATTTTCACATTTAGAGCTAAATGTGCTAAAAAAAAAACAACAACGTTGCGCTCTAAAAATAAATGCTGTACTTCACAGTTAGATAGGGCTCGGTAAAGAAGAAAAAAGTTCAGAGAGAAAAGGAGTTATCCCGTTACACTTGGACAGAAGTAATGGGACACCCCGGCGAGGTGAACGATATAACTCTGGATCTTCCGGGACTTTCATGCCAAACCAGGGGTCTTTGGAAAGGTCTCATCGAGCCCTATATAACTGTGAAGTTTCACAGAGATTGATGGTTGCCCTGTCTGGAAAAGCTGCGAGCACGTTCTGTGGTGGACTAAAGTATTGGGACCCTTGGGAGAGGTGTCCCAATACTTTCCTTAGTCTTGGCTTTTTCTTCTTTGAGTCTGAAGTAACTCCAAACTGCTGACATGTTGACAAGTCTCACACACAACAGAAACTCTTATCACGTCATGTATTTTATCACGTCATGCATTTTATCACGTTATGCGTGCTATAATTATTTTCCAGAATTTTTAACAGATTGCATTACGTTTTTTATTCCTTCCTGATTTCCGATCCAGTAATTTAGATCAGGATCGGACCAGTACAGAATATCGGATCGGCGCATCTCTAGACCTGTCAGGGGTGTCTCTCTGCCTTACCTCCTATGGCTGCTGGGACAGGCTCTTGAACCCCACCTGACCCTGGATATGGATAAGCTGCTCAGATGTTGAATGAATAATGAGTCATAATAAGTTCTAAGCTATTTTAGCTGATTAAACAGCTAGTAAAACATAGCATAGTTGGATAATTACGTTTCATTGTAATGTCGCTCAGGAAAATAAATAAGAAAAAAACCTTTTGGTAAATCAGAGACTTATAGTAGGAACCAGATTCAGTTTCATTTCTTGGTAGTAGACAAGGAGATACTTAAAGACGTGGTCAAGGGGTTTTATACTGTTGTATGAAGATTCTACTCTCTTACTTGCCTGATTAAATGTGTGATATTTTTTAAGTAATAAGTAATAATACGTTTTTGAAACTTGATTCTTTCCCACATATTTTCCCTTGACTCTCTTCTTCCTCATGCAAATGGATTTTCTTATCTTATATTATCCAAGGATCTGTTCAATTTGCTTAAAAGCATTTGTCTAATCTTCTCAAAATATATCCATCAAAATGAATATTTTGTACTAAATGAAAGTTAAACAAAGGAAGCAAAATGTATTAAGTTTGACTCTTTTGGTGTTTTAAGTCCTACCTCATTTAGGAAAGATGGAAGGTGCCTACGGACCACAGTCCAGGCAATAGGCCCAACCAAAAAAAGTGGCCTCGATCAGGATCAAACTAAACCATGGTTTGGGTTGTTAAAAGTGTGAAAACTCTTTTTAATGGTTCAGACCTTCAAACAAACTGCAGGAGCTGAGGCAGGCTATCAAAGATAAGGAATTGAAAGAGATGTAAAAATGAACTTGTTAGCACATGGAGAGAGAAGGAGACCTTAATTAGGATTAGGGTTGATGAGGAGTTCAGAAGAAAGTCTTCTGAAAAAACTGCATAAACTTAAAAAAAAAAATGCATAAAAATGTTCAGACTTAGAGCTTATTTAATGAAAGTAATGTAAATAATAGTATAGTGGCAATGAAATGAATCTTTTCTTCTCCTTTCAACAACAGGCCTACAAACCAAGAATAAGCGGCTCACATAGGCTGTAATCACAGGACGATGGTATGCCATGCTAAGTTGTTTAGTGTGTTTGCAAAATTGCAATGTAAACCAAAACTAACCACTAACTCATGTACACAGAGTAAGAAAAACATAAAGCTTGGTCTGGACTTTCATGTGTGAAAATGCCCTTCGAAACAAATCTAGAGTTTTAGAATAAGTTTGTAGATCAAAATTTCATTAAGATGATGGACAACAGGCTTCCAAATACCTCACTGCATCATTTTGCTCAAGACATTTTATTAATACTGTAAATGTTAAAAAAATTTCGTATTTGTAAACACTAAACACTCTTTAAAAATGTTGTTTTCTTATTTTTGTACCTTTTTCCTAAATTGTGCATATATTACATTCTTATGTATATTCAATTCTTAAAATGTTCAATTTGTAATTTTTTTAAATCTGTATATTTATGTAAAGTTGGAGAAGCACGAGCCTAAGAATTTCATTACAGTAATGATGCTACATTGTTTCCTGTATATGACAATAAAACTTGAAATTTGTACTTCAGTCAAGTGACTGTTTCTATGTTTAATTTTGTGTTATTTAATAAAAGTACTTCTGCATATGTCCAATAACATCATTACTGGTTCATGTTTAGCTGTGTGTTACTGTTTAATAAATGAAGTTACATTTTTTAAAGGACATTTTTAGCTTCAAAGCTAAAACTCATAATTACAAACCTGCATGTGACAAATAGAGCTTCTAAAGCGCATATGAAGACTGTACATAACATAAAACCATGTTATGTTTCACTTTGGACACGACACAGGTGGCCAGTTTATGCTGTAATATAATTTAAGTCATAACCAAATTCAATAATGATCTCACAGCACGCAAGCCGGTGGTGTTGTCTTGCTCGTATCAGATCGCACCGATAGAACCAGTCCAAAATGTTCTGTGTGCCAACAACAACATTAGTGTCACAACATGCTTGGAAGACTCAGCTCCAGTCAACGAATTACACATCCCTGACTAACTGCAGCCAAATTACAGTTATTTTCTCACGCAGCAAATATACATTGTGCAGAGAAATGAAAAATACCACTATGGCACTATGACCATTTAACTTTAGCCCCTTTGGAGAGCCTAGTTAGATCTGTCCAATATGGGTCTCCAGACAGGCTGGACTAATGTGTACTATATGTCTTTCAGCTGCATTGGTGGTTTATAGGCACATTCGCAGATCACAGTGTAAACCTTTCTTTAAATATGTTGGCTAGTTGTACATTAAGGCTCCCGTTGATTTCTCCCCAGCTGTTGCGGATGGTGACATCGCCAGAGAAGCGATGGAAGGCTCGCCCAGGAGGGAGCGCTGCAAGGAGAGATCCCAACCGACAGAAGCAAGGTGTAGAAGATGAGGAGGGCCTAGAGAGTGGTGACTGTGATGACGAGGATGAGTGTACTGGAGTTTCAGGGCTCGGGCCACCCCCACGCCGCAAACGGTTACGCATCTTTGCAGGTCAGTTGCACACACTTCTCTTAGCAGGAAGGCACCCAGTTGGACTATTAGCCCAAATTAGGACAAATAACAGTTTTGTGATGACTAGTTGATTTATCATCTGTGCCTTCCTCTAATTGCTTCCTATCTGCTGTGGGGTTTTTTTGCCAAATGCTTAGGGAAAATTCAGCTTAGTGGATTTTTAAGCAGCCAGCAAGCCTACAAGCCAATCGCTGTAACCTCAAGAATTCCTAGCCTCAGCATTTACATTTTTTATGCCCAGGCTAATTTTAGCTAAAGCCACACCAACAGGGCAGATAATATGTACTTCTACTTTACTGGTAACCTTTTGCCCTCTTTACTGTCAGGGAACAATGAAGAGCAAGAGTTGTTCACTTTGATGCTTCACAAAGTGCCAAAGAACCAACAAACGGAATGAACGGGAAAAATCAAACACAGGTGAAGAATAACAGTGGAGGGGTAGAAACAAGGAGTTTGATACTGACTGACAAAGCCAGCCCAGCTGAACAAACAGGGCTGAGGGAGTTGTCCTCCCAGCCACGTTGTTGTGGCAGAGACTCTGGGCCCTTTGGGCAGAGCCGCCAGAGGCCCTGGGGTGAGGCCAGGAATCTGTTCCATACACTACATATGGAATGGCTGCATAAAATGGAAGCAGGCCGTGATGCAGATCAAACTAGAATTGGAGTCGCGTGTTCTCTGAAACTCGAGGCGGTCCACAGCCGTCAGTGGTGTTACAGTTCACGCACATGTCTGCCCACCCCTGTTCGAGCAGATTTACTGCTTTAATTATTGAGAATGAAGGGATTGTGTTTCACTAGCTGGGGAAAACAGTTGATATAACATTCCTTGGAAGACCTTTGTAAGACACACCTATTCTGCATGTGAGTGAGTGCGTGCATGTGTATGTAAGCGCATATATACATTTTTTGCTTGCCCTGTACGTCGAATGAAAATTCCATGACAAATGGGCCATTAAAATGATCCAAAACCATTTTTTTTCTTTTTAGTTCCTGGTGTTAGGTGCCTGGTGATAGGTGCCCCAGTGGAAACCCTGTGGGCGTTCTTGACCAGGCAGGTAAAGTGATGGCAGCTGATTGGTCAGTAGCTCCTGATAACTCCTGAGTAGAATACGGTCGACCCCTGTGTTTTTTCATCTTCGTTTGGTACGAGTGAGGAGAGGAACCGGGGGTCAGCGTGCCAAAGGTCATCCGCAGGCAGATTCTCTAATGAGAGGCCTGTCTGTGCCTGGTGCCAGGAGATGGACGATGGGGATCTAGTTTCACAAAGCTCAGAGCGAAGAAAGCCCCAGCGCTGCAAGCACTGGTGCTTGGGAGAGGTTACTGGCAAGTTGGCAACAAGGTGCAGACAGCCCGCAGCCTGGGCTCAGACCCCACTAAGTCAAAGCTGTCAGCCGACTGACCACATCAGGGATGTTCTGAATGATCCAGGGTGATTGATCGATCACAAGCCACTCTGCTCTGTCTTCCCCAGGCCTCCCACCCAGTGCCCCTAATATTCCCTCTCTGGCTCTTTGGCCATGGAATTCACCCCCTATGCATTCCCTAGAGCATTCCAGCCTGGTCGAGCTATTTCCAGGCTGTGTGTGTGTGTGTGTGTGTGTGTGTGTGTGTGTGTGTGTGTGTGTGTGTGTGTGTGTGTGTGTGTGT
>JBBJLR010000034.1:2395716-2408353 GCA_037577145.1 Brachypetersius gabonensis
TAAAATATCAAGGTGAAAGTCATCATAGCTTGCGTAGTATAGACCCAGCTCCCAACCCAACTTTGTGAATAGATTTATCGCCCGATAAGTCTCACGTTAACGCAGCACATTAACGGCCCACCACTAATTATAACTTAATGAATAACTTAATCAGTTTAATTCAATAATAGATCACTTTGATTTATGGAGGTAATAAATGCCATCTTTAGATTTTGCTGTCAGGGGCATGTTGTTGACTGACAGCAAAATGTCACATGGTGGACCAAATGGCTTGTCACAACATCGGGATAGGAAGTGACATGAACATCTGACCTGCCCACTTTAGAAACATCACTCATGTAGTATTCTAAAGCCCTTATCATTACGCTCATTTCTTTAACACGAAATAAAGGACCACCTTAAGTATTACAATATAAAACATTGTTACTGTATGCTACGGTTTACTATTACTGTTTGTATGCTTTAATATCTGCTCCCAAAAAAAATCAAAATAAAAATGAAAAAATGCTAAACGATAGGTCTCACTTAACCATTCGATAACCACTTAAGATTAACCTGTTATTCCCCTTACATTTCCCAAAAATGACTCTTAACTGAAGCAGTGTTTGGGAAGTACATACAGTACACAAAAAATTACGAAAATGAATGTAATTCTGGTAAATGGTCTGCATGTTGACACAAGTGACTTATCCCCACCCTGTTATTTATATTCTTCAGAAACAGCAATTATTATTGTGCCATCAAGTCCGTAAGTAGCTAAACTTTATTCCACACATTACCGTATATGGACTTCAGAAGCTTTCTTTTGCTTCTCATCCTTGCATGAAAAGTAGACCCATCCTCAGGAAGCTCATAGCAACCACACAAACACAGTCATGATATTACCACAAGATTTTGTTTGAGATTTATGATCTGCCACTCCTCCTGTGTCACATTTTACCTCAGCGAGTGGCTGTGTTGTCACCGTGTGCCGCCATGCTCTGAGTGAGATGTTCACCGCTGTCAGTCGTACAGAAGCATGACTTGGATTCCACCGCCTCCGTTCTCTCTCTCTGAAACTGTCAGTGGGCCGCTAGCCAGCGCCCAGACTTTACAGCACTCTGTCACATTTCATGACATGCAGGCACATCAGAAGGTTGCATGTGTTTGTTGCTCTTTAGATGAGCTGAGGCCAGCCAGGGACTCTTAAAAAGACTTGGAGCCTTTCCCTTCTGCGTGCTTCTGCCATTTATTCATATGTCGTGTGTAACAAGCTCGTTATAGGTCTATAAAGAGATGTAGCCATTTGAGTTCAAGTGTTACATTTGATCTAATTATATGTTACAAGTGTGGTTCCCAGCCCTGGTCATGGAGCACAGTTTAGTGGTTTTCCCTGAAATCAACACACCTAAAACTACTCAGCCAAAGACAAGTCAAATGAATTCAACATGAGTGCAGAGGCACTGTTGTGCAAAGACCAGCATTATTTAAGCATGAGGTCTATGTCTAATAAAACAGATATACTGCACATTCGTGCTGTGAACAGGATCACTTTTCATACTTGCTTTTGCGAGAATCTTGACTCGTATATTTGCATATTTTGCACACCTTGCATGACATGTCGTCATGTCCTATTTTGCACATATCAGTATTACGGTATAACAGCTATATCCATGAATCTACTTTTTCACACAGTCCTGACAGTTTGGGCATTTGCCCTGTTATCAGAAAGTTGTGGGTTTGATCCCAAGACTGCTAGTGGCACCACTGACGTACCCTTGAGCAAGACACTATCCCGGCACACTGCTCCCTGGGTGCTGTGTTCATGACTGCTCACTGCTTCAATTGGTGAATGGGTTAAATGCAAAGAAGAACTTCATGCTGTTCACACTGTGTGCTTGTAGTGTGTTCACAAAATGGTCACTTTAGATTTATTCTTTGTGTCTGTAGTTTTTCACTCGACTGTGTTGCTTATATATAGTACCAAGCATTTTTGTATATAGCATAGGGTATTCATAGTGCTTTTTTTCTTTTCTACAGTTTTTATTTAGATTTTATATAGACATTATATTATATTGTTGTCTGTGTATGTTTGCAGTCATTAAATAACAAATTAAACAAAGGGGAAGCCCTACAGGCCTTTGTGGACAAGACAGGCGACCGTTTGGTTACATGTACATTCACATGACACTTTTTGTAGTTATGTATCATGTTTATTGCTGTGTATTTTGTTCCCTCATTCTATTATGTGTTGTCCCACCATATGTTCCAAAACGTGTTCCTCCTAGCCACAAGTGTTCCTGGTCTATAAAGTGGTTAAAACATAGCGAGGCAGTTCCAATGACTGCATTTGATGAGTATGACTTTGTAAGTGGGGGAAGAAGCCCTCGGCCTGTGTGGTTGAGGATCACAGTGGAGAGTCCTCTCCATGTTTAACCCTTTGTTCACCTGAGGCTCCACCGCCATGCTCCTCTTGCTCCTCCCCGCCTCTTTGTTCAGCCTCCGCTCCGGTGTGTCTCCGCCGAGACTCCGTAGCGACCAGCAGCAGCGAGGCAGCGCGGCCAGTCCAGCCTGCTGCTGACCACCAGAATAACTCCTCACAAACTTCACTTCTTCTCTACAAAACCCTCTCACACGGAGCCCAGATCCGAGAGGGCGCTTTTCGGGCACTAAAAGTAACTTTTTCTTTTCGAGTTTTCTTCTCCAGGCGGTTTACTCAGTACCGACTGCCTGGATTTTTTTTTCTCAAGTTTAAAACAAGACCCTTTTTACCACGAGGAGCAACCGTTTTAACTCAAATTCGACTTCATATTGTTCTTGAAGGGCCCCAAACTCGGATTTTTTCCCCCCTGCTCGACCGAAGTAAAGTTTAGTTTTTAGGTGAAACTCTCCAGAGAGGCGCCGGCGCATCTCCATGAAGAGCTCCAGCGCCGGATTCCAAGTTTTCGCCTTCTCTTAACAAACCGAGGCTACGTTTTTAAATCTAGATATTTATTCGTGTCGGTGCTTCTGTAGTTCGACAGCGAGATGAAGACAGCTGTTATCCTCGCTGTGTCTGCGTGTGTCGTGATTTTTGTGTCCGCCGTGGCGGAGCAGAAGTCGAAGAACTGCAACGAGGTCCGGACTGCTTACAGCTCCAAAGGCTTCAACATCAACGACGTCCCCAACAAAGGGGTGCACGGTAAGTTGGGGGTCCTCTCGGGAAACTTGGAGGGCTTGTTGCTGGCTGACTGGCTGGTGGGGGGTTATGAGAGCTGTAAATTGCTTGACTCTGCAGCTCGGGCCGGGACTGAGGAACAGGAGACGCTCACTTGGAGCCTGAAAGCTAAACTAGTCTGCTTCTTTAACCAACACGGAGACGTTTAAGAGTGTCCAGTCATGGTTTACAGCTCTAATCGCTTTCTTTTTATCTTTCCAACGTACATTCGTACTCCAGCCTTGTAATGGGGCACAACAAAACAGTAACGTCCTTTGGCCCAACTACTTAATCTGTAGCACTTGGCCGAGATTTTTGAAAACTTCCGAGGTTTTCATAACTTTTCCGGGCTTGTCATTAGTGTTAACTTACTTTATATCCTTCTCTCTTACACTACACACACACACACACACACACACACTCACACACACTTTCTCCTTCGTGCCAGGGTATTCTACTCTACCATTAGAAGCGAGAGTCAGGCGTTACACTCTTCGTTTTAATCCCAGCCCCTTATCGTAGCAGGCCATTATGGTCATGTAAATGGAGTGATTTTTATCTCGATGCCAGCCGGCAGTGGAGGCGGGGAGGAACCGAGTTTCCAAGCCCTATCTTTTCAGCGTGGTCTGGGATGAGAAAGGCTCGCCCCGGGACACGCTTTGTTTTTATTGTCTCTCTTATTTCCCTAGTAAAGGAAATGTCTTGCGACTTTGCAGTGCTGAATGTCCCCATGATCCCCTCTTTATTGTGGAGGGGGGCAAGATGGAGAGAAGAGACTTCTCCCATTTCACAAAAACTACAGAAATGCCTTTCTAAAAACTCTTCAGTAAGACTGTTAAAGTGGTGCATTCTGATTTTAATTGTAGTCATTCACTTTCTTATAGTCTCCCAGTGTTCTGGAATATGGGCCCACAGTTTATGTACTGTTATGTCAGCACTTTTAAGCTCATAAAAGATTTCTAGGTTCAAATGTTTTGCAATTTATGGGGAGCTTACTGCAGGTTTAGCTTACTTAAATGTTGTTTTGCATTTAATACAACTAGATTGTGGGAAATGGGAGTTCAAATGAACGAGACTCTGTTTTCAGACAATATTTGAAGTACTGGTAAATTTTGTTGGTTTTTTTTGTGAGAGTTGGAACAGCTGCCTCAATAAGGAAAACCATTGGCTCCTACTTCACCTCGTACTTTACACCAGGCCAGAGGTCTATTGTGTTTTTGTGGTGTTTCATTGTGATGCAAAACATTGCAGTGTGTATGCCAACTTTCGTGCATTCACCATATTGTATTGTAGCAGGCCTCTGGTTTTGTTGCGATGGTTATAAAACAAGGTATTATAAAAGCTTATTAAGCAGTTTGGATTCTATGTGCGTGTGCCTCTCACAAAAGCGTCCAGTATGGATTGACCCCCTGTGCAAGGCCAACCTTCGTGAGCATGTCTTTGTCAATAATAGAGCCTGAGATAATTGATCCAGAGAGAGTAACAAGGTCTACTGTCGCTGAGGGTGGAGGCTTCTTAGAAAGCAGAGAGGAAACACAAAAGCCCTGCTTTTGGATAACAATGTCTCCTGTTGCTGGGGAGAAAATGGTCCACAGGAGAACCTAATTGAACTGGCAGTATCCCCTCCTGGCTTTGGCTTTCAGAGCTGGCCCTCTTCACCTGGTAGTCAAAACATCTATTCTCTATACTTCTGTAGTCCTGAGTTCAAATTCCATGCACAACTGGGCCGAGGATACATAGCGCCGAGTAGATATGTAGTCAGAATGGTCCCCCTTGCAGGCCATTTTTTCTGTTATTCTGCAATTATTCAACAAGGGTATTATTACTTACCCATTTTAGTTTTTTTTTTTAACCAGATGAAGTGTTCCAGCCAAAAAAGCAATATGAGCAATATCCAAACGGCCTCATTATTTTGCTGGTTTGCTGGTTAGTGGTGTAAATCAGACAAACGCAGTGCTGCCCGCTGCAGACACCGCTACTAACATGACTAGTGCTCCTCCGACCACAAACATATTTTGTTTTCAGCTTGTGGCGGAAAGATTGTGGCGTTTGTCCTCTAAATCTCTAGCCTCACAATTAAGACCTAGTACTTGTGGTGCTTTACACATGAATAGAGGGGAAATTTCTAAGAAGCACTAAAAGAAAACTGAACAGCCTGTGCTCATGCCTCAGCCAATCATATGTAACGTGTTCTTAAAATGCAGTGTTGTTGAAAACCCCCTTTCTTAAAAGCTCTTACCGTTAATTTTCTAGGTTAAGGCTGACAGATTTGGTAAATATGAGGACGTTTTTTGGATGATTAAATTTTTTGTTCTATCGTTAGCGTTCCTCTGGTCCGTCGTGGACATTTTTGCTCCAAGCAGTAACGGCTATAAAAATATAGTTGTTTTTTTTTCTAAATAAAGTATGTTTGGAGCTGAAGTGCTGGCTCCAAATGTTTTGGAGTTTCACCTCTAAATATCGTTCAGGAGCATGATAGTTGAGGAAAAGTTTTTTGGTCAAACAGAGGTAAGATGGCCTCCACAGATCCTTTCTGTTTGAGAGACACCAAGGATTATAACATCTTATGACATCTTATAGCTCTCTAAGCCCTGAAGTACACAGTTCCCTGCTGAGGACTAAAGCTTTTGCATCCTCCAATCCCCAAACAGACCAAAGAGGGGCTTGTCCTTTTAGATAAAAATTACGCTGCTGGTGATGGTTGAAGATTTGCCTAGATCTTGTAAAATGTGTGCATTCAGGGGCCGCTGCACAGTGGCAGACAGAGACTCTTTAAAAGATGTAGAAAAGGGGCGGTTAACACCGGCCAGATTGGTATCTCCCCATGTCAACAGTTTCTCATTGGGAGGCAGCACACTTTCCTGCTGTAGAGCAATCTGTTTTGCTTTATGTTGGCAGCTGGGTCTTATGTCATGCCTCAGGTATGGACAATGGTGAACATCAAAGATGCTTTCTCCTTTCCTCCGTGTGGATCATCACAGACTAAATTACTACAGAGCTTCGTGACCTGAGCTCACTGACGTCCTATTGTAATTAAATATGAACGAAACCATTTTAGCTATATTCTTACTCTTTAACGTGCTGCTTTATAGAATATTTAAACAGTGACCATAAACAGATGTTTTGTGTGTCTGTTGACCCTGTGGTCTAGTAAATAATTGACTGATACTACCATATCACTGAAGAGATAAGACACCAAGTGAGGCCATGCACAAATAACACCCAGCAACTCTCTTGGTTTGGCTATTATTAATTATACTGAAGGCCTTTCTTTGCTCTTACCCACAAAACTAGTGGTAAGAATTGGCTAATTTAACTGAAATCGCCTAAGGTTTTCCTTGGGTTCATGTATGACAATCAAATCCTTTTGTTTTCAAGTAAGGCCCTGTAGATCCTAAGAATTCTGTTTCACTTTGTCAGTGTGTAAAGATCAACTCTTTTGTCAGGAAATGGGTCACTAGAATATCAGTGAGTGGAATGGATTCCAAACTGAGTGTAAGCCTGTCTTTCCTGTTATAAATAGCTGTACAATGCTAAGAATATTTGTCAGAGAATATTTTACTTTTTGTTGTTTACACCACTGACTTCAAAAGTGGGTCTTTTGTGTTAAGGATTGTTTTTGGTGTGTTGAATTGCGTGGAAGAATCTATCTGGCTGTTAGCCAGTTCTGTCTCTGCACCCTGCTGTTTTCAGCTTATCAGAGAATAATTGGTGAGACACAATAATAATAGAACAAACCACATGTTTGTTTTGTGTTTCCAGTTGCATGTATCGTCGTCAGCAGAGGTGTCATCAGGAGTCAACTTCAATTAGAAGTATATGTGACCCTGGGAGAAAATCAATCCGCCTTCATTTAACTAATTGCTATTGTAATTAAATTATTGAGGAATTTACAATATGATGATACACTCAGTCCATTGCCACTGACCTCTCCTTAATCTGCCAAAGGGACAATATACATTTAGAGAAAAAAAAGGAAAACTTAATTTTAGTATATGAGCAAGAATTTATAGATACTGTTATTTGGGTGAAGGAGGACAAAAGTGATCATAACCAGAAGCCTCTAGCCATGTGAGGGGACAAAATGATTCTGTTACAGCCCGTTCCTCAGATTTGTGCCGCGGCAAGGCTCTGTGACATGCTGCCTGTAATTGATTTTGGCTCTCAAGCGGAAGTTGTCTTGTGAAATTGGCTTGCAATTGATAATGAATGGGTGGGCAGTAAGGAAGGCAGCAGTGGTGTGTGTGTTTTCCTGATCATGTGGAAGGGTTCTTATCAGTTTCCTGTTTTAGGCAGCAAATTAGGGTTGAGATCTGACAACGTTCTGGCCCTGGGCTTTCACACAGACTTAAGATCGGACTCAACTGCCTTAATGCCACGCGTTGGTTTTAAGTAGTTGAGTAGAGGAAGTTATTAATCCAGCCCAGAAGTCTGTCTGGGATAAAGCTTTTCCTGCTAAAGCAAAACACACCTGACTGAACTGGTAATTTATTATTTGATAATCTTTAATTATTAAACAGTTTGTAAAGTCAGAGCTGCTACAGGTTGTTGGAACAAAAACACGCTCACTGACTCTCTGTGGGTGAGCTTGCATACTTCTGGTTAACTGAAGCCTCCAGTCCACTTTTTACTCTTATAGCTCTATAGAAACCCTGATGCAGCTACCTTGTCTTACTAGCTTGCAGCCGCAAAGCAGTCTGTGTGGTTTTAGGTTGTGTCTGAGGTTTGAATTTGGTTTGCCAACTTGGAGCATTAGCTTTGCGCTACAGTCTCCACATCACCACCCCCCCAGCCTCCAATGAGCTCCGACCCAGCAGGGGGTAGATCCTCTGTGTGGGAACAATGGGGTGCCCCTTTTAGTCCCCATACCTCCCCCCAGCACATTCCACAGGGGACCACCAAGACCCACACACAAGGAGCTCAAAGTCTAGAGCAGCAACAAAGCCTCAGCCAGCGAAGGATTGACTGGGCAAGTGAAAGTGAACAGGGGAATTTTGACTGACAGAAGAAGAGCATAGCAGTAGGATGAGGAGATGGGATACACAGAAGTACCCCAAAAAAATCAGGAGCTGCCAGGAGGAGTTGGCACTATATTATTAAAGAGATCATAGATTCAGTCTTGGGGAATGTGACGATGTCTCAGCAGAGGAGCCCAGGACTTGCTGCATTTGCTCTTACTCATACTTTTTTTTTTCTGAATGTGGCAGATGTGTATTGGCCGTTTCATACCTCATCGCACAGATATTTCTCAGATATCTTTCTCTGGTGGCCTTATTTGCGTACTTTTTGTTGTCCTGAGTTTAAATCTTGTGTGTAAATCTTTGTGCTGTACAATAATTCCGATAGGTACAGCTTGAAAAATCCGCGGATAGAGGCCGCCAGTGAAGCCCCTTGTTAACACTTTAAATTTGCATGCTGGTAAAATCAGCACTCCCCAGGCCCCCTTTCCTTGGCTCACACAGCCTGGCTGCTCTCATAGAGAATGCTTTGTAGGAAGTGTTTGTGCAGAGCATTCCTTTTCTATCCTTTTTAACATCTAGAAGAAGCTTTTCTTCCTTTTCTCTTCATTCTGTTTGGCCATTTCAGTCATTCTGGCTTGCAGCAAGGCCTCATTCAAGTTCTCATCCCCTCTTTCACTACACTTCACCCTTCTCTATCTACCTTAGATCTTCTGTTAACGGGAATGGTTCCAGATGATTTTAATACCAAAACAGACTGCCACAGCCACGGCAGCTGTTTGCACAAAACTTTTTCTTCTGTTTTTATAGGCATGGTTTGACAAAGACATGGAGGTGTTAAACTCAGGCTTACTCATCTGTGTTCGGACTTCCCCACAAATTCCCAAGCAGAAGTCACAGTTTGCGAGAAAGACATTTGAGATGCCTTGTGTCTTTAGTCCTTCTGTCAGTCAGCACTATTGTCAGTTTACTAGCAATGAGCTGGTTTGGAGCGGTCCAGAGGGCGTGTTTCATACTTTTTGGAACCACAAGTCAGCTTGAACCTCTCTTTTAGAGGCACATCACAAATTAAGGCCCAAGGCAGTTATCACCCTAGCAGTAATGGAGTTGATGAGGATGATAGTTCTGATGATGCCAATAGTTGTGGTGTTTTTGTGGTCCCCCAGAGCCATTTTGTGGCTGTGGAGAGAATGGAGTGACTTGGGCCAGGAACTTGCCTGAGCTTTGGGCAGAAGTCCTGGGTCTGGTGGTGTTCCAGAACCACTGTAATCCCTGCTAATTACTCCCTTGGCCAACATCAGGACTCCCCCTGATGAGCCTCAGACTAGCTCTCAGCTCAGCCTGCTTATGTACACTTACTTCCTCACGGCTTATGCACTTACCTAATCCCCCTCTTCCAGCCCTTCTGAGCATGTCATAAAGTCTTTGAAGAGGATGAAAAGGCAGTGTTGATTTGATGTGTGCGCTGGCAGAAAGGAGGAGAGCTAAAAGAGGTCCCCCTGGCTCTCTCAAATGGCCCCCTTTAATTGAACTGACAAGCTGATGGCAACTCTAAAAAATGACAGTTAAAAACTAAACATATTAAATTAATGAAGCATTTTCCAGGTGCTGTTCCTGATCTCACTGCTGTTGTGTAATGACTGTTCAGAAAAGTTACTGCTAACTCTGTCATGGTCCAGACATCAATTTTAGGCTGGGTACGACATTAGTGCTGATTTATGGAAACAAAATAGTGGGTTGATGATGAAACAAGAGATGGTCATGTTTGATCTCTGCTGAAAGCTTTTCAATAGGTGATCCCTACTCATTGATTTATTGAAATGGGGTGTCTGTGACTAAAGTATAGTAACTGTGTATACCAGTGTAGGTTTACCTGTTTGCGATTGGATAATAGAGCTGTTCTTTCCAAAAAATTCAAAGCTATCTGGTTTCCTAAGCCCAACAGCTATATCAGAATCATTGTTGCTGCTTTGTAGCTTTGAGGACTTGGAAACATAATCACGAGACTGATGTCATCTTGCCTGTGGGGCCCTCTCACTCTCTTACTTAAACAGATACATACACACACACACACACACACACACACACACACACACACACACATGCCCAGTACTTGTCCGTCAGGTTCGACACCTGGCAGATTTCATCCGCTCTTAGATGTCCGTTATAAACACTGTCAAAGAGCACCTTATTCTTCCACTGATTTGTTTTAGCCAGTGAGGGTAAGCTATAGCACTCGTGTTTAAATACTTCTAAGCCCTTCATATGCTGTAATTTTTTTGAGGCTGCTTTACTTTATAAGAAGTGGATTTTTTCAGGAACAGGGAAAGTATGTGTAAAAAATATGTATAGAGTTCCAAACAGGAGTAGACCTGACCCACATCTGCAGAAAGGATAAAAGGTGGTTTTTAGATTGAAAATCTTTGCTTGTAGTGTCCTCTTAAGTTCAATAAAGCTGAGGATATAGGAAGGACTTGAGAAATGAGAGATGTGCCGGTCCTGTCTTTGTGCCCAGGCTTTTTTTTTTCCCCAACAATTTTCCTTTGATACAGAGTAAGGCTGTAACATGTCTTCCATTTGTCTGGAGAATCTCAGCTTGTCTCTGCAAATCTATGAGGTCATACATGAACCCCACCTCCTTTTATAGTTAGCATTTTTCCACAGTTTACTTTGCAATAAACTCAGCACCAGTTTTGCACTATTAAACATGATGTTCAAAGGTTTTACACAATCACAGCAAAAACCATTGCTTTTAGGTAAAGCCAATATGACATACGTTACAAACTAACAGCTTACCTTTTAAAACAGTCTGAAGGCTAATTGTAAATGAGTCGTAACATATACGTAAAAAGTTGAATCGTCCAGGTAACTTTATTTCCATTGTTGAACACCATGTGGGAGACACATTGTTTTAAGCTTAAAGAACTGTTTGAAGTAACAACAAAGTTCAAAGTCCAGAGTGAAGCTTTCCGACAATGTTGTGTGAATACTTTGTGCCATTTATCCCCATGACATCCCAGGACAGATCTACATTACATCTGCAGATGCTGTTTATTGTCTCCTGTTTTGATTCTACTTGTTTTTTGAGGGCAGCCATGAGGAAGCTGGAGTGTCATGTGTAACTAGATATTACTTTGTACCACCCGCAGCACGTATAACCATATGGAGCCTAAACTTAAAATACCTCTTAACAGACCTACAGAGAAAGCTCACAGGCTTTACTCAGTAGTGATTTCAAGTGACCTTTGTTAGTTCGTTGTTCATATGAGAGCTGCAAAAATTATTTAGATAAATTCTTTGTGATGTAAAATGCAGAGTAACAACTGTATTAACATCTTGTTGCTTATTTTTACTGTAAATCTGAAAATTAGTTTTACCAAAATAAAATTTCTTAGTGTTTTTCAAACTGGGGTAAAATGTTCATGAAACGTTGAACATGTTGAATAAATCTCCTTAGATTAATTGCTTTAACCAGATTTGAGGTATTTATGTATTTTAAGCTAAGAGTTGGTTATTTTGTGTATTTAACACTTCGACATCAAGGCCTGTTGAATGTTCAGTCATTTTTCTAAAGTAAGTGCTAAATTCTCATAATAAACATAACAGATCCTACTAAATGTTTTCCTTTGATTGGTGTTAATGTAACATGAGCTTTAGAGCCTTTTTTGAAGATGGAGCATTGGCTTATTCTGACACATCACTTTAAGTACAAATCGTGTGTCCTCAGGGACTAGTTTGGTTTGTCAGGACACAGACGAAAGGAAAGCTATTTGACAGCTAAAGTTAGTTATTTGACAGTTCTGCTACTTCACAATGTTTTCAGCCAGTCAGAGATTGCAAGTCAGGCTTTCATATGCTCTGCTTGGCTTTATCCTCTATCCTATATGTTTCAAACAAGTTCTTTTGCTAGTTTTTGTGCTGTCATCCATAGCTCCACCCCCCACAACATGGTTGCCGCCCTCTTCAGGTTGATTTGAAGTTGTAAATAAAACACGTGCAATTAAAATATTTGTCTTTTGTTTTGTTTTCATGATCAATTGTTTCTTCTGAATTCTTCTGGAATACATTTTTGGAATACTGTACTCTTACCAGAAGTATGTTTTGTTTGATACAATATGTCTAAACATAACAAAAAAATAGGCCTACCTTAAAGTGTATGTCACAGGACACCATATATTGCATTTTTCACTTGTCTCCCTGTGAGTAAAATTGTTTTATTATGCTGGGCATTATGATCATGATTCAAATGTTTTGCAGGTCATAGAGGTTTCCTGTGGTCAGTTAAAGCTCGCTGAGAGTTTTAAGTGGGACTAACCAGGGCACTGACTGATTATTTTAGGTGATGTACGTATTGTCGTTGTTCAGCCAGCCCTGCAGTTTCTCACGTTAGCTCTCCCTGTCCCCGTGAGCTTCTCCAGTGTTACTTGGTGTCTGTGTGTGTGTCTGTGTGTGTGTCTGTGTGTGTGTCTGTGTGTGTGTCTGTGTGTGTGTCTGTGTGTGTGTC